>SKCR01024932.1:0-84864 GCA_019454045.1 Zanthoxylum bungeanum | reverse complement strand
CGTCTTTGGTGTATCTCGCCAAGCGTATAACTCTTTCAGGGTCATTCTAAGAGAGGCTCTTATTAAAAAATATCTTCTTCAACATCTTTGAACAATTCTTTAACAATGTCCTTCTGACCCGAGCTTTTTGGGGGAACTGAGGACTGGTAGGTCGGACAACGATCATAATTTCTCTAGGAGGAACTTGTTCAGCATCAGCGTCAAATGCATGAAGAAATTCACTGGGCTTAAACTCCTGACATTGCATTTCATTCACCAACTCAACGCCAAGTGCTTCGCCCTCTATATAATAACGCGCCCGAAAACCCACCACACATATATAATAAGTCAGAGGCACTTATGGAAACCGATCGAGTGCCTCATGTGCATCGCACCTCTGGATGTTCCATGGTGACTGTTGTTGCCATGAATTCGAAGATTTGGCAGGAAAAACAATAGTCACAACTTCTTTAGAGGAGCTTGTTCATTCCTTAGGAGTGGCGAGTAGAATCCACCACCTCCTGATGTTACATTTCATTCGACAGCTCAATCATAATTGGTGACTTTTGGTCACCTTTTTTACATTTCATTCGACAGCTCAATGAGGAGCTATCGAAAGTATTTCCCTAGCATCTCTGCGTTCTAGGGCTTCCTGAGTCGGGTACCATCTAGCTATTCCAAAAGATAGGCACCCGACCTGACGATCTCAACCACCCTATACGGTCCTTCCCACTTGGCTCCCAATGAACCTTCCTCAGGCCTCCTGGTGTTCAAAATAACCCTCATTAGGACCAAATCTCCGGGAAGGAAAGATCGTATCCGAACCTTCTTGTTGTAAAAACGGGCCATCCTTTGCTGATATATAGAAAACTGCTGGCCTATTCCTTTTTTTCTCCTCCTTCATCCACTTCGTTGCTCGACCTTCTGAAAATCTGTCTTAGTGTGTTTGTTGCCTTTTGTACTGATTTCCCACAGACGGCGCCAACTGTTGACGATTGATTTTCGTTCCAATGGCAAATCGATAAACTTACTCCTCGAATAACCTTCCATCAACTGTGAATTTGTTTGATTTGGGGACCAAATACAAACTTAGCAAAAGAGGAGAAAACACAGGCAAAATAAAAGGTTTAACGTGGTTCGGTAGAATAGATCCAACCCACGTCCACGGGCACAAAGAAAATGAAGTTTTTATTACGTGGTCGGGTTGGACCGACCTCTCTACACAAGTGCTCGGCTTTGACCGACCTTCTAACTCTCTTCTGTCTTACAAACTTTTTGCTCTCTTTTCTTATAAGTAGTGACTGAGTACCATTTGCTAACCCTTTACAATGAACTCTCAAGCCCTTTATATACTAGGGCAAATTACACTATTACATTATTCCCATGACGTCAGCCATGTGAATCTGCCATCAATGCCAAGGCTCTCTGCCCAACCTACTCTGTAAACATCAACCTTACGGCCCACACCTTCCCTCTGATCTCTATATCTCATTAAACCATGCTACTCTTGGCCACTGCCACACGTTATCTAGTGTCAGAAGATTAACTAGTCACATGCTCCCATCACATCAGACCTTTCCGAGAATGTGAGTCCCTATGCCAGATTCCAACTAGCCGACCATGATCATGTGATTAAAAGCCAACACCCCGACCAGATCTGCCGGGTCGAAAATCAGGAGTGACGGTTGCCGAGCTATCAGGTCGGGTCGGGATCGAGAAATCAACTATCTGAGCTGCCCTGAACATCTTCACACCTCGGTTCGGGTGACGTATACGAACCGACCCAACCCTGCCGTTAGGCGGGACGCCCCTTGTTCTCGAGCTTCGGCCCTCACAACCTCGGAAACGAAAATCCTCTTTATACCCTTTTTGCGTTGCTAGGATCCTGGTGCCCAAAAATCACCATTAACACAACTAAAAACCAAGTTTTATAATTTAAAAAAATCAAATCTTTCGAACCTACATTTCAAATTATTATTTTTTACAAGACGACATAATAATGGAACTAGAGTCAAACACAATTTATCGTCTCTTATGGATATCCATTTGAAGGTTTTTTGGACCCAGTTTTTGAAAATGTTTACTGTTCAAGGTGAAATATTCATATTTTTTTAAAAAAAAAAATTTAGGTAAGAATTGGACAAATTTAAATATATTTTTATGTTAGTAATATGAGACGGTGATCTCTAAGGGCATAATTGAGTGATTTTCAAGTCCCTCTATTTAACTTACTACATGGATTTGAATTTTGGTGAAGATAATAAGATAAAAATTAATGAGAATGTAGCTAAATTTAATATTCTTAATGAAAAATGTGATTGTTATTGAGTTCAATATGTCTGTGAACTGAACATGTACTATTAATTTTTTCAAATTTTCAACTAAAAAACAAGTTTTATAATTAAAAAATATCAAATCTTTCGAACCAACATTACATTTTTTTTTTCAACAGGACACAATAATAATAGACCTAGAATTAAGTACATTTATGGTATCATACAGATACCCATTTGAAGATTTTTTGGAACCATTTTTTTGAAAATGTTCATCGTCCACGTAAACATTGAATATATTCACATTTTATTTTAATTAATTAATTTATTTATTTTTATGGGTAAGGTTTGAACAAAAGTAAATATATTTTTTTAGGTAAAATGAGACCGTGGCCCCTAAGGGCATGACCGAGTGGTTTTCGAGCAATTCTATTTAGCTTACTACTTAGGTTCAAATCTTGATGGAGGTAAGGAGCTAAAAATTAAATTTAGACTTGTCCACTTCTTATCTTTTAAAAAATTAAGGAAAAAAAGTAAATGAGATTGTGACTAAACTCAATGTGACTTGGGGAAAATGTGACTGTGATGAAGGTCAATGTGACTTAAGAAAAAAGTGATTGTGACTGAGCTCAATGTAATTGTATAACTGAAGTAAATGTGATTGTGTGTGACTGAGGTTAATGTGACTGTGATTGTGATTGAGGTCATTGTGTTGATTGGCATTGTGTCGATTGACAGTCATTACATTGAACTTGAAAAGGCCATCAGTGAGGTATCATTTTCGAACATAGATATTGTTTTTGGACAATACAAACTTGTCAGAAACAAATACAAGCTTAAAATCATTCTTGCTAAGGAGTGATCCCGAAACCAACTTCTTCCGAATATCAGGAACATGCAATACATTCTTCAATGTAAGTTCATTCATGGATGTCATATTCAGAACCATTGTGCCTCGTCCAACCACTTTGGAGGTTGACGCGTTTCCCATAGTCAGATGATCGCCACCATCGACCTTCTGATATAAGGAAAATATTTTCCTATCTACACATATAGGCGAGTGGCCCTAGTGTCTATCAACTATTATTTCGGGTTCCAAACCAAGTTGGCTTCAGTTACACCTATTGAGAGGTTCAACTATGAGATCTAATTAGTTAATTGCTCATCTTCAGTGACATGAGCCTCATTTTTCTTTTTCCTGCCTTTGTCATGAGACTTCTTTTTTCTGCAGTCTTTTGCCATGTGAACACTTTTCTCATAGACGTAGAACTTCCCTTTAAACTTCTTGTTTGCTTCGGAAAAATCAGCTCCAATGTTCTTTCTCATGTTGCTACCTTTTCCACCATCGACGATGTTGGCTTTAGACTCCATAGTCTTGTAGCTAGCCTTCTCGGACTTCCTATTGTCCTATTCGATCCTCAATCGAACTCCTAAATCTTCAAGACGCGTCTGTTTCTTTTTCTGTTTCAGATAACTCCTGAAGTCCTTTCATGATGGAGGTAACTTTTTAATAATTATGGCAACTTGAAATGTTTCACAGAGTTTCATTCTTTCATCCAATATTTCATGAATGATTAATTGTAGTTCACCCAACTGAGACATTAACATCATTGAATCTACCATTTTATAGTCCATGAACCTACCCACAACAGATTTCTTTTGACCGACATCCTTTGTTTTGTACTTCTTTTCAAGAGATTCCTAGAGAATCTTTATAGAAGCCATGCCTTGATACACATTGTATAGGGTATTGTCAAGCCCTCTCAAGAGGTAGTTCTTGCACAAGAAGTCGCCTGACGACCATGTCTCAATTCGCAGTTGCTTGGTTGTTTCCGTTTCTCCCTCCATAGGACCCAGAGGATCTTTGAGATACTTAGCCAATTGCAGTGTTGTCAAGTAGAACAACATTCTACTCTGCCACTGTTTAAAGTTTGCTCCACCAAACTTATCTGGTTTCTCTCTATGAGCAACTAGAACTATGATATTTCCACTAGCCATGTGTAACTGAAATGAAACAGTAATCAATAAGCCTACAAAAGATAAATCACACAACGATCAACCGTTTGATCTGTTTTATGTCCACACAAGTCATTGAATTTATGACTAATGTTTCTTATGATAAGTGAATAAAGAAAAATTCTCAAAGGACGAGGGGGGTCCGGTCTAACCACTTAAATCTCTGCCCACTTAGGCTCTTATCGCCTTGTTGACAGAATTTCCTTAATCACTTTCTCAATAGAATATGTTAGACGTTCAATCTTAGTATTACACTCAAATTCACAAGTACAATAATATTTCAACATATATGTATATAAATATAACTTCAATCAAGCTTGGATGGAATTACTTGTGTATAATTACACTTTTAACTCTCAACCAAGTATGCAACAAACAACAAATAATTTTCAATTTTATCACATTATTGACTAGGTGTATGCTTATGATAATTGAATACCCTGATATTAACTTAAACCTATACTACCAAGTTTACAAAATTCAGTATATGATTTTACTAAGTTAATATATATATATATTATATAATGCCAATTCCATAGCTATAACATATATACCAATCAGATAATTATAAATATAATATAGATTGATCTAAGTCTATGTTATTAATTTTAAATCTAGAAATTTCAGGATTGTCTTGCGTTAGTGTCACGTTCGTTCGGCCGTTTGAACGAAACTTTCTCGTGAGTTCACGTTCGTATAACGTTTGAAAATGCGTTCGAACGAAACTTTCCAAAGGACTTGCGTTCGAGTTGCGTTTGAATACGTGTTCCAGTTGTGTCCAGAGGACTGGTGTTCGAGTTGCGTTTGAAGACGTGTTCGAACAAAACTGTGTAATTTAGGATTTTTACCTACGCGTTCGTCGGGCGTTCGAATGCCCCTATGTAATTTTCATGCACATAATACATTTTCCAGGAAGAAGAACATTGAAACATGTAAAATTATATTTAACAACACATGTAGCTAATAAGTTCTTAAGATTATTGTTCAATATGTGTTATAAAATAAATTTAACATGTATCATACAATCAAAATTCGTATTATAAAACATGAACATAGAATTTGGAAAAACAAGAAAAACCTGGAAATATGTTGAATAAGAAGATGAATCTTAAACCAAGTCGAGTTGCCTCTGTCCTTAAGAACTTATCTGAGTTGTGCTTAGGAAACATACAATACATTGTCAAGTTTCCGAGGCAAACATCTCATGTCGACATGTCCACGATTCTTTACAACTAATGTGATCCACCCTAGGTGATCGGCTTTGGCCAAAGTCTTTAAGAATCGTGACTTACTCACATGGATACCTAAACCCCTTATGGTACACATACGGGCCGACAGATCCTATCTTGATACGTAATTGATTAATGAGTGCATCGGTCCACACCCAACAAACATTTAGAGGCCAGACCATGAAAGGTTTCTAACATATATGGCATCAAAGTGTGGAGGATCTCACACAAAATCAATGTTATCTTATAGTCAAAGGATCATATATGCTACTCGAATCAAGGAGATTCCTATTTATAGTGGTATGTACTTCCAACTATTAGGAATCACCTGTGAGTCATTCAGTATTTGGTACAACCAATACCCACATGTCTATACGAGCTTCCAGAGGTCATGGTACACCGGGTTATACCATTGAAACTCCAATTCCAATACACGACATGTGATAGTCTTCTAGGTTATAGGAATTCGATCGTATTCCAAAACCAACGACTATGGATATTTACTTTAAGAATAATATATAATAGTAATATTATCCCAATGTCGGACCACCTAATGTCAAATATTACTACAAGACTATTCTAAGTGCGATGTCATTCTTAGCATATTTATAAATTAATCTAATATACATAATGACATTACCATTAATAAGGTTTGAAATGGAAAATTAGTTATTTTATTAATAAATAATAAAATATATAATACATTATTCGGATTGGCACTCCAAGCACCAACTCCAATAAACTCCCACTTACTTAGTGCCAATTCGGATGGTACCGTAGTCCCATCTCCTCTATATGTTTATCGAATAACCTAGGACGTAAGGCCTTAGTAAGTGGGTCTGCTATGTTGTCTAGTCCTTGAACCTTCAAGACCACTATGTTTTTCGTTCAACATTCTCTCTAATCATGTGATATTTCATTTCTGTGTATTTAGACTTGGAATGCCCCATCGACTCCTTAGCATGTGCAATGGATCCGCTATTATCACAGTATATTGGGGTCGAATATGTAATAATAGGCACAATGTCAACTTCTGTGATAAAATTTCCAATCCTAACAACTTCTTAAGCAACTTCTGAAGTCGCTATAAATTCCGCCTCTGTGGTGGAATCAATTGTTGAGCCTTGCTTTGAACATCACCCCTTAAATGCACCACCATTAAGAGTAAATATATATCAGATTGTAGACTTTCTATCATATAGATCTCCCTGGAAGTCGGAGTCGGTATAACCCTTAACTTGTAGCTCATCTTCTCCATTTATGAGAAACTTATACGTAATACCCTTAAGATATTTTAGGATATGTTTAACGGTTGTTCAATGATCATTACCTGGATCGGATTGATATCGGCTAGTCACACTGACGCCGAAACTGATGTCAGGTCTTGTACATAGCGTAACATACATAATGCTTCCAATATAAGAAGCATATGTCAAGTTAGATATTCTAACTCTCTTTTCCTTAGTCTGAAATGCCATTTTCTTTGAAAGATGTATGTTGATGAGTGGTAAATATATCACTATTTCCCACTCATTTAACTTAATATTTTGTATAGTTTCTTGGGATTTGTGAATATTTCGATGTGTTTTGTGCTATTTTGTAGATAAATAAAGTTTCAGGACTCTCTGGAATAAAATCAGGGCCAAAACAGATAAAAACAGACAAAAGGGCAAAACTATCTTTTGAGCGTCGCGATGCGCAACAAAACTGCGTCGCGACCGCTAACGTGCGCCGGATCCTGCTAAAATACACCAGACATATGTCACACGCCCTTACTAATATGCGTCTGCCACATGTCAACATCACATCAAACTTTCTAATATGCGCCGGACACATGTCATCATCACATGCTACCGACAATCATCATAGCCATGTCAGCGCCATGTCAGCACATACATCATCAATGACGTCAGCACAATAATTCTGTGGTCGCCATGTCAGCACAATAATTCAGCTGCCGACAGCCGCCAGACACTTATCACCATCTCAGCGAAGCCGCCAGACACGTGTCAAAGATCAACGCGCGTCGCAACGCGCAAGACTTTACGCGTCGCGATGCGTGACACCAAAATTTGTCTATAAATAGAAGCTGAAATTCAGATTTCATTTCATACTTTCTTATAAGGAATTCCTTAAGAATACTAAGAAGATTGTGTCTTGTTTATTTATTTACCGCTTTCTGTAATTAATTTTTTATTTACTTTTCGCAATAATACTTTCTTTTCTTTACTTTTCAGTTTTTACTATTCAGCATGAGTAGGTAACTTTCTTCTGCTGGGGTGAAAGGTAAGCTTTTATTACTAATATTTAGATTAATCTCCCTTAATTATAATATATAAACTATTTAAAACCTAACTTAATGGGATACCGCCTTATGGTCGGTTGGACTTAAATAAAATTGTTTTTAACCTCACTAATATGGATACCACCTATATGGTCGGTTGAAATTAATTATAAATTTGACTTAATCAGGATACCGCCTATATGGTCGGTTGGTAATATCACGCAAAGTTAATATATTATAATAAGGGAGAAATCTAAAATAGTGGTAATAAAAGTGGATCATCTTACCCCATCATTTTCTTTTATTTTATTTTTACATTTTTAAATTTCTAGCATTTACTTTCCAGCATTTACTTCCATCATTTACTTTATTTAATTTCCAGCATTTACTTTATGTCTTTTATTTTATTTAAGCTTTTATTAGCCTTAGATATATGTCGTAACTAAACCCGTTATCTGGGGTTGTGATGAATTCCAATATCACTGGTTTATAAGGGGTTATTTTATAGTTTGGGTAATATAAATGTTTATTTATTAAGTCTTAAGCTTAATGCTTCTTGTTAACTTGCAACTAATAAGATTGATATGGTAAACTTAAAATAAACTTAACAAAGGAATTTAAGGTTTCAGCCTTAGACTTAATAGCCCACGATCTTCATTGAGGATAGATAACCCTTTAATAGATTTCCTTACAGGATTGACATATACCTGTTGGGCGGGGGTAGCCACATTGGAACTTAATCTTAATGAATTCAGGTAACTTGGTTGACATAGACATATGATTAATTGGGTTACACTGGGTATTTGCAGCTGACCATCGACAAAGACTTTTGCATAATTTAGTGTTCTAAGTTAGTAAACCAGTATATTACACAAACATGAGATAACCACTTCAACTTTAAAAAGATATTGGAAGAATTCACAACCCTAGATAGTTTAATAATCTTGAATTTTCATCAATTTACTTTCGCATAATTTTATTTACTTGTTTTAAGTTTAAAGTCACCATCCAATCAAACAATTCATCCATTAGATACTCGTAAGAATTTGGCTTCATAAATTAATAGCTTAGGTATTAAGTTCTCATGGGATCGATACTTTTTATACTACTTGAACGATACGTGCGCTTACGTTATACGCATGTGATTACGCCGGTCAAGTTTTTGGCACCGTTACCCGGGACTTATTTATCTTTCACTATTAGTTTTGAGGTTAGATACCTTTGCTTGTAACTAATTTTATTTTACTTATTATTTATGTTTTCTTGTGTTTCAGGTTCTCAGTCACTACATGAGACGAACCAGAAGCTTTGAAATCTGACCGCTTGACCCAAAAATTGAAAGAACCATCAGACAGTTGAGAAGGGAAAGGCGAGAAGGCCAAGAAGCACTAATCAATATGGAACCTGAACCTTTGGAAGTTGCACCACTAATTCCCATTCGAGACGGAACCATTCCGGTGTTTGACGGCTTCATTTCCTGTATTGTACTTCCTCTGTTACCAGAAAATGCATGTGACATCAAAACATGCATCCAGATGATACAGCAATCAGTTCAGTTTGGGGGGAATGTAACTGAAGATCCTAATGCTCACTTCAGCAACTTCCTGGAAGTTTGCGGCACTTTCATTTACAATCGAGCGGCTGAAGAAGCAATGAGACTGCGTGTTTTTCCATATTCCTTGAAAGACAGAGCTAAGGTTTGGCTACATTCACTACCAGCAGGTTCCATCACAACTTGGAACACTCTAGCTACAAAATTCCTTACAAAATACTTTCCACCAGCCAGAACTGTAAAACTAAGGAATGACATCACATCTTTTGTGCAACATGACTTAGAATCCCTCTGCGAAGCTTGAGAAAGATACAAGGATTTGCTCAGAAAATGTCCTCATCATAAGATTGCAAAGTGGCTACAAGTCCAAACCTTCTACAATAGACTTTCTGGAATAATGAGAACCACAATTGATGCTCCTGCTGGAGGAGCTTTAATGGGAAAAGGAGAAGATCAGGCCTGGGAATAAATTGAAGAAATGGCCAACAATAATTCCTTGTGGCCAACAGAAAGAAGCATGATCCAAAGAATAGCTGAAATTTATGAAGTTGGAGCCAACACAGCAGTGAATGCCAAGCTGGACCAGATTTGCAAATTCATGGAAACTCTTAGCATGCAAGGTAATACTGGATCCATAAGTTCACCAATGGAGGAGCACCGGAGACAAACCAACATGAAGAGACGGTGAATAATGTCAACAATTTCAACAGATAGATGAACAATCCATATTCCAACACCTACAACCCAGGTTGGAGGAATCGCCTCAATTTCACATGGAGCAATAATTCAGGGCCAAAGAACTATCCACCACCTGGATTCCAACAGCAAAACAAAGGCCAAGAGCATGAAAAAGAATCAGGAATAGAAGAAGTGCTAGCTCAATGAAAAAATATGATGATATGTTTAAAGCCAATCAGCTTCTATAAAAGCACTGGAAAATCAAATTGGACAAATGGCCAATGCTCAGAGTTACAGACCACCAGTAAACTTTCATAGCAACACAGAACCAAATCCAAGGAACCGAAGGAAAGAGCAATGTCAAGCCATAACTTTAAAAAACGGTACTGAAATCAACAAAGATGTTGGAATCAAGGCATCCATTGAGGAAGTTTCAAAAGAAAGCAGTGAAGCAGTTCCACAGATAGAGGAAAAAGAAGCAAAGGAAAAAGATCAAGAAAGAATCACTCCACCTCCACATTTTCCACAGTTACTCCAGAAAAGTAAACTGGACAAGCAGTTTGCTCGATTCCTGGAGGTCTTCAAAAACCTGTATATCAACATTCCATTTGCAGAAGCGTTGGAAGAAATGCCTAGCTATGTCAAAATTCATGAAAGACATTATTTCACGAAAGCGGAGATTGTGAGATTATGAGACAATAGCATTGACAAAAGAATGCAGCGCTATCATTCAGAGGAAACTTCCCCCAAATTTGAAAGATCCTGGCAATTTCACTGTCTCATGCACCATTGGAGAACATTACATCAGTAAAGCTTTATGTGATTTAGGTGCAAGTGTTAATTTGATGCCTTTTTCGATTTACAGGAAACTGCAGATTGGAGAAGCATTGCCCACCTCAGTCTCTTTGCAACTTGCTGATAGAACGCTCACATTTCCGAGAGGAGTAGTTGAAGATGTACTGGTCAAAGTTGACAAACTCATTCTCCTAGCAGATTTCATTATCCTTGACATGGAAGAAGACAAAGATATACCTATCATTCTTGGGAGACCATTCTTGGCTACAAGTCGAACTGTTATTGATGCACAAAAAGGAGAACTAACCATGAAAGTGCAGGACCAAGAAGTTACCTTCAATGTTTTCAAAGCCATGAAATTACCGAGTGATGAAAATGATAAGGAATGTTTCAGAATTGATGTTGTTGATAGTATCATCCAGGATACTGCTGCAATGCCACCTCCCATGGATAAACTTGAAGCTTGCATCACCAACATGACTGACAGTGAGCTAGATGCTGAAATTCTGGAATGAATCAACTATCTTGACAAACTATTTCGCTTCAAATCGACACCACATATGGAAAGTTTGGAACTACTGAAGAAGAAGTGAATTCGATTGAAGAACCACCGCAGCTGGAGCTAAAGCTACTTCTGAGTCATCTCAGGTATGCATTCTTAGGAAACTCTTCTGAATTACCTGTGATTATTTCTTCGTCGCTAACATTGGAGCAGGAAGAAAAATTACTGAGAGTATTACGAGAACACAAGAAAACCATTGGCTGGACTATAGCAGATATTCGAGGCATTAGTCCATCATTTTTCATGCACAAAATTCTGATGAACGATGAGTACAAACCCACAATGGAGCATCAACGAAGACTAAATCCAATCATGAATGAGGTCATGAAGAAAGAAATTATCAAATGATTGGATGCCGACATCATCTACCCCATCTCTGATAACACGTGGGTGAGTCCTATGCAGTGTGTGCCAAAGAAATGAGGAATTATTGTAGTCACAAATGAAAAGAACGAGCTAATTCCAACAAGAACAGTGACTGGACGGAGAGTATGCATGGACTTTAGGAAACTGAACAAAGCAACAAGGAAATACCATTTTTCGCTGCCATTCATTGACCAGATGCTATACAGACTAGCGGGGCATGAATTCTATTATTTTTTGGATGGATACTTGGGGTACAATCAGATTGCCATAGCCCTGGGAGATCAGAAGAATACCACTTTTACATGTCCGTATGGTACTTTTGATTTCCGCATAATTCCATTTGGACTAGGTAATGCTCCTGCCACATTTCAGCGTTGCATGATGGCCATTTTCTCAGACATGCTGGAATAAAGTATGGAGGTTTTCATGGATGATTTCTCTGTTTTTGGAGACTCGTTCGATCAATGCTTGCATAATCTGGAAAAGGTGTTACAAAGATGCGAAGATACCAACCTGGTACTCAACTGGGAGAAATGCCACTCCATGGTGTAGGAAGGCATCATCATTGGACATTAGATCTCATAAAAGGGAATCGAGGTAGACAAAGCAAAGATCGAGACAATTTAAAAACTACCTCCACCAACAACTGTCAAATGGATTCAGAGTTTTCTCGGACATGCAGGATTTTACAGGAGATTTATCAAAGACTTCTCAAAGATTGCTAAACCTCTATGCAATCTTCTAGAGAAAGATGTGCCTTTCAACTTCACCAAAGAATGCCACGAAACTTTTGAAATCTTGAAACAGAAGCTGGTCTCTGCCCCATCATAGTAGCACCAGACTGGACTCTTCCATTTGAGGTGATGTACGATGCTAGTGATTTTACTGTATGTGCATTTTTGGGACAACGCAAAGCAAAAATTTTCCACAGCATTTACTACTCCAGCAGAACTCTGAATGAAACTCTCAACTCAACTACACAACCACTGAAAAGGAGTTGCTTGCAGTTGTGTTTGCTTTTGATAAATTCTACTTCTATCTGTTGGGTCCCAAAGTGGTGCTCTACTCAGATCATTCAGCAATCAAATATCTGATCGCAAAGAAAGATGCCAAACCTAGATTGATCTGTTGGTGCTTCTACTCCAAGAATTTGACATGGAGATCCGAGACAAGAAAGAGATAGACAACCAAGTGGTAGATCACTTATCGAGGCTCGAGAATGGAGAAACAGCTGGCAATGAAATGATAATCAAAGAAACTTTTCCAGATGAACAGCTGTTTGCCATGAAACAGTATAATGTCCCTTGGTATGCTGACTATGTCAACTACATAGTATCGGGAAAATGGCTGTTGGAATGGACAACTCAGCAATGAAAGAAGTTCTTCAAAGAAGTCAAACATTATGTCTGGGATGAGCCGTACCTGTTCAAACGCTGTGCTGATCAATTACTGAGACGTTGTGTTCCACAAGAGGAGGTTAATAGTGTCTTGCATCATTGTCATTCATCACCATACAGCAGACACTTCAGGGAAAATAAAACTGCAGCTAAAGTCCTTTAATCAAGTTTGTTCTGGCCCACTCTGTTTAAATATGCTTATCTATTTGCTCTTCAATGTGACAGGTTCCAGAGAACCGGAAATATTTAAAGGAGAAATGAAGGACCTTTGCAAAACATTCTGGAAGTGGAGATATTTGATGTATGGGGAATTGATTTTATGGGACCCTTTGTTCCATTATTCGAAAACCTATACATACTGATTTTTGTAGACTACGTCTCCAAATGGGTTGAAGCAATTTCACTACCATCAAATGATTCAAAAGTGGTGATTAAATTCCTTAAAATGAATATTTTCACTCACTTCGGAACACCTCGTGCAAATATCAGTGATGAAGTCTCACATTTCTGCAACAGATACTTTGATGCAATCATATCCAAATACAGAGTTACTCATAAAGTTTCCACTGCCTACCATCTGCAGTCAAATGGAAAGGTTGAAGTTTCAAATAGGGAGATCAAAAGATTCTTGGAAAGAACCGTTGGACCAATAAGGAGGGAGTGGTCTACAAAACTGGATAACGTATTATGGGCCTACCGGACAGCTTACAAGACACCCATTAGTATGTCCTGATATCGAATGGTGTTTGGGAAAGCATGCCATCTGCCAGTGGAGCTTGAACACAAGGCGTACTGGGCACTGAAGAAGTTAAATCTTGATCCACAAGAAGCAAGAGAAAATCGACTCCACCAACTCGACGAATTGGAGGAATTTCGCCTACAGGCTTATGAGAATGCCAGATTATACAAAGAAAATATCAAGAAATGACATGATAGAAAAATTGTGCGTAGAAAATTGGAACCAAGGCAGCAGATGTTATTATACAATTCGAGGTTAAAACTTTTCCCTGGAAAGTTGAAATCAAGGTGGTCAGGTCCATTTGTGATTACTCAAGTTTTACCATATGGAGCTGTTGAGTTACTTGATCCTAACACCAATGAAACATTTAAAGTTAACTGTCAGCGTATCAAGCACTACTGGGGAGAATCATTTGAGTGACAAACAGAAAGTTTCACACTTTCAGATCCAACTTAACGTTCGGGCATTCATGTCTAGTTGACGACTTTAAACTTAGTGCTAGCTGGGAAGCAACCCATGCAATTTGTGTATATAATGTGATTTGGTGTGTTTTATTCTTGTGTGTTTAATTTCTGTAGGTAAAGTCACATTTCAGGATGGAAGAAGTTCTCGCAAATCTTCACAAGTAATTTCCTTCTCTCCCTCAAAACTCCCTGATGAAAGTCTACAAAGCTCGATTGGAACATATGAGATTACTGATGATCAAAGGTATTCCTAATGACATTCGTTGGATTATTGAAGTACGGGTGTAGGCACTGTATTTTTGCATAAGGCCCGATGATGAGCCTCGTATGGAGGAACTACTCTTAAGTTGCGGAAGTCGCGGGAAATGAACGTCGGAAGGGAAAATTCAAAAATCAATACCTTACCAAATTTCATTCGTTTGCTTAGCCTCGGGTTCACTCGATTAATATATGTTTTAACTGTTAGACTCGGCCCAAAAATCCCCGCACCCTTTGTTATATTTTATTTTTTTATCCTGGACACGGCATGCTTGGTTGGATGTGGAATACGTTCAACCGGGTATGCGAAGTCCTATATTGAAAACGGCCAAGTTCTTTGGTCACATGCTTATTATTCCGCATTTATTTCGCATTATTAGTCTTTTATTATTTCGCATTTAATTTCCGTTTATTGTTGTTTTATTATTCCGCATTTGTTTTGTTCTCTTTGGTTATTTATAGTTATATACATTATCATATTTCATGTATGTCAACATTGGGTTAATGATTGCGTTGTGTTAATGCGTGAGTGTTGCCTCTCATGGTATATCGGATGGAAACCCAGACATAAATTCCGTAGCCGAATCCGAATGGACGATAATGCGGTCTGTACTTGGGATACAACTCCACGTACTGCTTGAGGAAACGTTCACGTATATGTTCATGTGATCGTGTGCTCGCTCTTATTTCATTTACTTTTATGCATGCAAACTTAGATATAGGTTGTATGCGAACTTAGATATAAGTTGTATGCAAACTTAGATATAAGTTATTCTTACATGTGTATGTTGCGTAGACTTAGTTATATTATTGCACGAATCCGTTCATTACAAGTGGCATAAGTAAGGGACCATTCCGAACCCAATGGTTTGAGGTATTCCTTGCGACGGGTGAGTGCGGCCTTAAATCATTTCCCAGTTCACAATGGGTGGCGACTCCATTTTATTACTCCGGTTTAGTCCCCCACGGGCTACTGCATACTCCCAATTGGGCCGTGAGCCCGGAACAGCGTCACCGATTTCTATGTCCTACAGTCTGGCGACTCCACTGGGGATAGAGAATCGGCCCCGAAATAATGTCTTGTAATGTTTGTGATTTGTGCTTTAATTAGCCGTGTCTACAGTGGTTTGAAGAGGTTTAATCAAAGGCATTATTAGAGCTGGGTAATCGTTTGGTGTCTTCCTTCATTCACTACCTTTCTATGGCTGAAAGGAAAAGCTGTGAAGACACCTGGATAATCATTTACTCAAAGCTTACCGTGATGGACTAATTTGGAGGACCTATTGTTTATTCCTGTCACCAAGGCGATAAGAGCCTAAGAGGCTTGGGTATTTAAGAGAGTCCGTTTCACCCTCCCTCTGGGGAATCTTCAATAAGAAATCCATTTGACAGTCAGTCATATATCATCACTTGTTGGCACATACCTTAGCGTATAAAAAAGGTGCTCTCACTTGGTTGCTCGAACCCTTGAGTGGGGAGACCTAGTTATGGGCAATCATTCGCCGGCGGGAGCCTTTTTCCACACCCTTATAGACCCACATGTGAACCGTAGTTGTATGACCAATAGAAACCATTCCTTTATGCTTATGTTTGGGGCTATCATCATTTGGATTCAGTTGGACCTTTCGTCATGAGCTGTGAACTTGTTGGGCCATTTAAACTGGGATGAGTTCGTGTCTTATGACATTTGGGCCAAAAGCTTCTAAAATACTGATGGGCCACTTTGTGTTTGGGCCCCGTATCGTTTGAAGTTATTTAGCCACATTATCGCAAAAGTGTAAACTTGTTGGGCCTTTTTCAACTGGGACAAGTTTGCAACCTCGCAATAGTATGATTGAATGCTTTAAAATGATAATGGGCCAACTTGTATGAAAACCTTGATAGGCTTAGAAAATCCAAACATGATCCAAGTATGCCAGAAGCATGAGTCCGATATCCTCACTGGCTTTCATCCAGAAATATTACACTTTGTTACGACATATTTGTATACTTTTGGACGCTTCTTAGTTCATCCCCATGACCACGATTTCCGAAAGCCCAATTCGTCATTTCTAGACAATGGCATGATCCCATAATAGGCTTAGTCCATGTTGTTAATGGGCAGTCTTTGTCTTTTACCGATGGAAAGGGAACAAGGTAGCCGAGGTTTGCCCCGTAGTATAGGAGAGAACGATTTTGTGTACCCGCATTGGTGCATGGAATAAGCCATACCTAGGATAAAAATGGACTTATCATGAGTGTGGGAGATATAAGGTCGAAAGGATATATGTTGTTTTAATAACCACTTGCAAATCGTGCATCTCATGCATAGACGCATCATGTTAACCCCGTGTCTTAAAAGCCATCATAGATATCCGTTGGGTTAGGAAAAAGAAGACTTGTCAAAGAAGAGTTTAGCAAACATGGATATCGGGGAAAAGGAAATCAAGGAACATAAAACTTTACGGCAATGATAGAAAGACCATTGGGGGGCCTTCAAAAAAAAAGATAAAAAAAACAGAGAAAAAAAGAAAAAAGAAAAAAGAAAAAAAAAGAAAAAAAAATTATTTGTTCTTAGTCCTTAATAGTTAGACATAAGTCCGATGATGAAATAGTTTTCTTTAGGGAGAAATCTTAGAAACGATAAACTCTTGATGTGCTTTTATCTGATATTTTGAGTGATTGATCTATGTTTGACTCGTAAGCACTTCACTATAGGTTCTTAGCGTGAAACTTGAGTAGTGGCAAGGTGACTAGTTGAAGAATTGTAGGTCGGTGAATGACCGTTTGCTTAGATGTCTATCTTGATTTGTTTATGTTATGATGTGTGGTATGGTTGAAAATGAAAGAAAAGTCTCTAAAGAAAAGAATTGAACCACCTATAACCGATAAGCGTGAAGCTACCCATGAGCGAGTATTAGGAACACCATGAGGAGAAATGCTACCTTAAAGGGTAGGTGTGTTGAAAAAAAAGAAAAAAAAAGAAAAAAAAAGAAAAAAGAAAAAAAAAGAAAAAAAAAGAAGTTCAAAATGAAAAGAAAAAAGAAAGAGACAAAAGAAAATAAAACCATACCATATTGAGCAAAGAAAAGGAACTGCAGGCATAATTGCGACATCTAGGTGGTTTCACCCATCGATCCCATTTTTTTTTTACAAAATCATTGAGTTGGCTTACCTGGGGATGAATCTGCAAAGGAACCTTTGCACACACACACTTGGAGTCTAGTTCAGATCATTTATTCGGACGGTCGTATTTGAGTTATATCGAGTACTTTGAAGGTTCTCCGGTTTCAATACTGGGCATTCTTTGAGGGCAATAATATGTGTAACTATTGGGACTATTTCGTAGCATGTGATATAATATGATGATATAGAATGCCATATCATGCGGTCTACCTTGACCTAATGCAAGCAGCGGAGAACATAAAGCTAAATCAAGACTGGGGGAGACCACACTACCACCTCGTGAATAAGGGACACAACGAGAACTTGAGAAAATGAGACTAAAGAGGACTGAACAATCACCAGAAAAGAACCAGCAGAAGGAAATTATAAGCAGACCTAGGGGGCGATAGAGACATTTATAGGCGAATGGCACCAAGGAGCGCAAGAAAGGCCTAACCCATCGGAATAGGAAATACATCCATGCATACATGCATGCACGTCACATACACGCATTTTTTGTTTTGTTTTTGTTCGCAGGTTTTGAAGAAAATGAAAAAACGGCAAAGACAAGTAGTTTGGGGAATGAATCCCAGGGTCGAGGCTCATATTATCAGCAGTTTGGGGAACAAATCCCAGGGTTGAGGCCCACATTATCAGCAGTTTCGGGAAAGAATCCCAGGGTCGAGGCCCACATCATCAGCAATATTGGGATGAATCTCAGGGTCGAAGCCCACATTATCAGCAGCATCGTGAATGAATCCTAGGGTCGAGGCCCACAATATCAGCAGTTTGGGGAATGAATCCCAGGGTCGAGGCCCACATCATCAGCAGTTTGGGGAATGAATCCTAGGGTCGAGGCCCACATCATCAGCAGTTTTGGGAATGAATCCCATGGTCGAGGCTCACACTATCAGCAGTTCGGGAATGAATCCCAGGGTCTAGGCCCACACTATTAGCAGTTCGGGAATGAATCCCAAGGTCGGGCCCACACTATAAGTAGTTCGGGAATGAATCCCAGGGTCGAGGCCCACACTATCAGCAGTTTCGGGAATAGATCTCAGGGCCGAGCCCACCTTATCAGCAGTTTCAGGAATGAATCCCAGGCCGAGGCCCACCTTATCAGCAGCTCGGGAACACGACCCTCATCTCAATTCGGGAACAAGACCCTCATCATAAAAATTTTTGAAATGGACCATCACATCAGTAACGGTTCGGAAATAGACCATCTCAATCAGTAACAGTTTCAGAAATGGACCATCTCATCAGTAACGGTTTGAAATGGACCCTATCACATCAGCGAAAGACACCATCGTAAATTAGGTTTAAGCATGCCAGAAATGGCACTCCAGAAATGGAGCACGGTTGCGTTTTAAGCAATTCAGGTTCGGAAAGGACCATTATCACATCATCACAGCGACGCCTCGGAAATGAGGTTTAAGGCATGCCGAAATGACAGAACGGAAAGGAGCACGGGTCAGAAAAAGACCACTATCACATCAGGACGACGCCCGAAAATGAGGTTTAGGCACGCCGGAAATGGCACTCCGGAATGGAGCAACGGTTCGGAAATAGAACCACTATCACATCAGCGACTCCATCGGAAATGAGGTTTAGTATGTGGATAATATGACCCATAGCGTCACTATTTGTACAGATCATAGTGTTGTTGTACAAATTAACTATGTGACAAGGAAATTGCACTCTCATCATTTGTGATTAGATCACCTTAGATATATAAATGAAGAGAGGTCCATATGATTAGTTCCTGGATTGAGAATGATATGAGACAGTATCAGTCCACGAAGGATTAATCATTAAATATCCCTAGTCGTAGTATTATCGAGACTGGACATCGATAATGCGGAATAGGCTAGTATTGCACTTGTGCGCGTTGTGAGGGCACAACAGCATAGTTCTCATATATTTGGGTATTGGATACTCATGCAAGTGCGATAGGAGGTTGTGTTTCACCGATGGTACGGGAAACAGCTTCGCTCTGGATAGACCCCTCGGAATCCCATTGGTATTATGACTATGTGTCTATGGGAGTCCGACATCAGGGTAGGTGTATGTGTCTTAACCTGAGACTTGCACCGCTAATGCTTACGACAATCAATATACTTTAGTTGAGGTCGTCTAGGACTCTAACCGGTTCTGTGTACGCCAATGCTGGGTATATTGAGAATCGTAGAGTATTGGGTGTGATGTCAAGACGGAAGTATCACTCCAGTCATAGTGGAGATGATGTCACGCAGGATACGGTATTAGTGCTCTTAAGTGCTGGCCGGCCATCGGGATATTATGACAAGGTCATGTATATCCGATTATAGAGACTAGTTACCAGACATCCGACATGTGCTTCGGACGGGGCAGACACTTATCCAGCCCCAGCCCTAGCACGTGACTATCCGATACTGGGCCGATATACACATACTTGGTATACTACGCTTGATATAGATCTTAAATATTCTTAGATGAATATGACCGGAGAATTGGGTAGACTTCGTGCTTTGCTAGAAGCCGATCTTGTCTCGTAAATCGGTAGAACGTAGTACTTGGTACGTACGTGATTCGGATACTCCGACGACCGTATTTACTGCCAACTTATCCGGGGATCTCATGGGTCGCTTCCCAGTGATCCACCGATGACGCATAACTCGCACATTTTTATTAATCTGGGATTAATTTGATGAGAGAGAGAATTAATCTAGGATTAATTACGGAGATATTTTATCTAGGATAAAATATCGTCTAAAGAGAGAAATGATTAATTTGGAATTAATCGATTAATTAATATATTCGATATATTAAACGAAATTAGATTTCGACGCGGAATTAAAATTAGATTTTAATTCGGGCGAACGAATTAATTTAGAATTAATTCGTTAGCGACGTGAATAGTGAATTCGCTAGGCGTAATCATTTAATTACGACGCAACGGAAAATTCGCTAATTGAGAATTAGTGAACCCGAGCCCGAGTGTGATTGCGAGCGCATTCGTATTTTGAATTCGAGTGCGGCAACGCAAGTCACATCAAGCGTCAAATCATTCGTCACATCAAGCGTCAAATCAAATATCACTTTGAGTGATGTGATTGATTGATTGATGTGATTGATTGATTGAAAGACACACATCACTTTATTAAAGTAAAATGAATAGTTGATGTGTGTGGTTGAAATAGTGTAAGTTGGTGGGAGCATTTACCATTTAATTATTAGATTTTTTATTTGGTAAATACTTTAATATATTTTTATGGAAAATATATAAACCTTTTTGGAAAAGATTTTAACACCAATTACACACTTTTCCCTCTCCTTTCTCTCCATCATTTTCACGCCCAATGGGCAGAAAATGCTCACTGGTTTCTCTTGGTTTGGGGCGTGAGTTTGGGAAGCAATGTGCTTGATTTTGTGGCAAAATCAAGAAGAGCTAGCACTCCGAGAGACTTGCGAAGGTGGTAGGGAGGTTCACCCATGAGCGGGAACCATTCGACGAAGATTCGAAGCTCAAAACCGACTCAAAACTGAAACTGTCAAGGCAGTGGACTGCACTGCAGTTGCGTTTTTGGCAAGGGAAAAATCAATTTGTTTGTTGCCGATTCGTCTCAACCGATCGATGTGAGTATTCCGCTACCTCCTTTGATGTATTCACACATGTATTTCATTGCTTGTTTGATCTTGGGACCTAGATAAAACCTAACAATGGCATCAAGAGCTATAGGTTCAAGCATGAATTGTTAGGGCTTAAAATTGGGTAAATTGATTTTGAGCATGATTTGATTAAATTGGATGTTTGAGCATGCTTAAAATATGTTTAATTAAGATTGATTGGATCAATTTGTTGAAAATTGTGATTGGATAAATTTTCCCCAAAATATTGTGTTGGCCGAATTGTAAAGAATTTTGGAAATTGGAATTTTTTGATTTTGATTCATTGGATGAGTTAGAATCATGTTGGATAATGTTAATTTGAAACTAATTGGATTAATTTTGAATTGAACAAAAATCCCCATTCCTTCATGTTGGCCGAATGTGTATATGCCCTTTAAGTCTTGGAATTTTTGATTTTTGACATTGGATGTGTATGAAATCATTCGGGATGTAATTTAATGTCGATTGTGGGTTTATTGGATTGAAACCAAATCGGACAAAAATCCCTCTCTTTGGCCGAGACTTAGAAGCATGTAATGGGTTTGATTTTTTCATTTATGTGTTGGACATGTGATGATGATAATGAACATGATTAATTGGACTAATTTGGTGTTTTGGAAATATTGATTGGGTGATTAATCATGTAATGCACTTTAGGTAATTAAATTGCGAAATTGGATTTGTGTAATTTAATGAATTAGGCCTTTAAATTGGATTTGGGCTTATTAAGTTGTAATTGGGTTATTGGGCTTGATTTTATCAAGTTGGGTTTAGGCCAAATGGATTGGATCCAATTGGGCCCAAAACCACTTCCATAAAGCCCAAATGCAACTTATAAACCTTTAAAGTTTAATTGGGCCTAATGGGCCTAAATTGATTTCTGGGCTTATGGGGTTACTCCTTGATTGGGCTTTGGTTGCCGAAGCCCACGCCTTAAAGAAATTAATTAAAGCCCATTAGACTTGAATTGAATTGACGTTGGACGTTAATCGGGCTTTGAGACCCGACGCGATTAAATTTGGAATTTAAGTCGAAAAGGTTTATTAAATAAGTGTAATATTTAATTTGGAATTGAATAGTGAATTAGTATTAAATACATGTTAAATTGGATTTAATGTTGTAGTTTAATTTAATTCATGAATTCGTACTTTGAGTACTTATTCGCAAAAACGAGTTTGACTCGACCAAAATCAAATCGTTGTTTGAACATTGGATGATCACATAATTATCAGATTAATTAATTTGATTAGATTGATTGATAGCATGCTTATGTGTGAATACGTGGTTGTGATGAATGAATAATGTATATCGGATGGATATTAGTCGGGTGGGGCAATTTTGGAAATTGTTGTGTAATAAATTCGATTTATTAAATTGGACCTGCGTGTCCAGCCTTATCACCTCTATTCTCTTTGTATTCTCTTCTCACCTATTCCCCTCAATGTAAATGAGGTTTCTTTAGAAGTGTAGTGTAACGGGTAGAAGTAATACAAGTGCTAGCTTGAGTGAGAAAGGGAGAGATTTGATCTAGGATCAATGTAAAGTATCCATCCGCATATCATTATTATTTATTTTCATACTCGCTTTATTATGTATTTAGAATGCATGTTTAAGGGTGTATGATGATGAGACCTTAACAAAGATAATGAAATTGGTAGCCAATTTGCACGCGAAAAGCCCTCATCAAATATCATGCGTCTTTTCCTTCCATTGAGTGATTCTTGCTCAAGATCCTAGATTGGCATGGGTTGTTGGCCAAAGTCAAGCCCTTGTCCGTCGAAGATGTGTTTGAATCACGAGGCTTTGTTCCATATTGGTGTCTTGTCCAAGTTGTGGTTTGTTGGCCAAAGTCAAGACCACTTCTTGTCCAACGACATTGATTACGAAGCTTCCATGGTCAATGGGTCCGCGCTTGACTGGGATCACTAGGTTTGTTGTGCCAAAGCCAAGGCCTAGTTGATTCAGAGGAAAAAGGTTAGGGTATATATTGATATATAGGCATATATAAGATATATGTTTCGGACTTGGATGTCCACCTACTAGATCTAGGAATTGGATTAGATCCAATTGATCTTAGAGATCTACCTAGTTAATTATCATACAATTTGTTGGCCAAAGTCAAGATTGTGTGATATTTAACGGGATCCTAGCCCACTAGGAAACACGGTTTCCCGAGTACTCGACAGAGGGTTAGAGGCTCGACGAAAAATAGTGGGAGGCAAGAATTGAATTTGCAATATTCGTTCAATTACTCGCCATACGCGCTCAAACAAATATCACTCGTCATATAATAAAAATATTAGTTGGACTAATATTTATTGTTGTTTTAATAAACAGTTGGACTGTATTATACTTGATTATATATAATTGGATTATATTAATCAATATATTTGAATTAATTAATTTCAGTTTACAGTTGATTTTATAATTGGATTATAGTAATCAATGTAATTGAGGTTAATTAATTTGGATTATATTTGATTATATAGTTGGACTATTATAATCATTATAATATATAGTACCACTAATAATTGATTAAATAGTTGGACTATTGAAATCAAGAAAAATTGAAAAGTTGGATATTTAAAATATAATCTGGGATTAAATATTTTAAATGATTTTCAAATTGGGAATAAATAATAGGTTACTTTATTTGATAAAATAACTTATTATACCTTAAGCCCAAAATAAGCAAAATAAGTAGAGCATAAAATCTTTGGAAGATTTATGTGATGATGACTTTAGTGCTTAATTTAATATACTTGTCATAAATCTAATTTTAGATTTAAGAAGTATTAAAATTGCAATTTAATAATTCTTGGAGAATTAATTGACTATTCTAGAGGAGAAAAGTCAAAGTTTGCAATTGGGCATGTAGCACGAGGTGCACATCGTTTCGATATTCTAAAAACCCAAGGCTTGGCCTAAGGTTCCTGAAATATTGAAAAGGATAATTGACATATCCCAAAGTGACTACCATTTGGATATGGCAGACACGAAGGAATTAAAGAAAGGGCAAGGCTCTTACTTTAAAAATGATTGTCAAAGTTATGTTCACTACTAGTATTGAAATTAGATTTTAAATACTTAGTGTGGTACATAAAATATATGTATTGATGTTCAGAATCTGCTTTGAGCAGGATACTGACTTCAAGCTGAGATTGCTCTGCGAATCGGAAACGGGACGAAAGTCGCTGTTTCGACCGTAGATACCTAAGTTTAGGAACTACCCTTCGGGTGTGTACTTAAATTAGGAACTGTTATAATGTAACTAGTTTGACTAGAGACATTATCTCTATATCAGTGTTTAATCCATTGTGGATAAACCTTTATATTCTAGAACACTAAGTGTTTCATTATATAAAGATGATACTGAGATAAACACATTAGATGTGAATAACAGAATTTATATTTTGAATATAATTAAAATCTCAAAACATATAAAATGACAAATAAATAGCTCAAATTGATTTGATCAAGTAGAGACTTATTTGTGGCATTGTTGTCTAGGACAGAATTAAACAAGACTCGTATATCCGCACTTTTGAAGAGTGGGTACTAGGACTGATTTGACTATTCAAATAAAGTCTACGAATCTAGTTTGTTAGGTAAAGTACCTAAAACACTATTTACTTGGTAATAGTGTAAATGCCACCGATCTGTTAGCCCTATTCATGGTGAAGTTAGTGGGCCCATATCTAGCTAGGCTAGATGTGAACATGAATATTTCGTGACCTTAACGGATGTGGCATCACGTTATGGTTATGTGTTTCTTTTGAAGAACACAGATCGGAAACTATTAGAGTTTCGACACGAAGTAGATAAACAGATCGACTATAGTATTATGCCGTCACGGTAAGACCGTAATGAAAATACTTAAGCAGTAAGTTTCAAATACATGAAAGAGTACAGTATTCTTTCAGATGAGGACTCCTCCCGAGACACGTCAGTTTGACGGTGTGTCCAAACTAAAAACCGAATTTTGTTGGACATGATAAGGTTTATCACGAGTCGCTCTGAGCTATCATTTCCTTCAACAGGATATGTATTAACAGTGCAAAACTTATTTAGAATAAGGTTCCATATAAATCTGTTTGACAGATATCATATAGGATATGAACAGGAAAGAAACAGGGTTTCTCATTCCTAATAATTTGGGTATGCCAGGCATAAAGTTTGGATGATACCAAACTAAGGACCCAAATTGGATAAGTGCCATATATAGGTTATCCTAAGGGAAACCATAAGTATAGTACTTATAAATCTCACATGAGAACAATATGATTGTTGCTCACCATGCGGTTTTCCTAAGAGGAATACCGATATGCAGTGGTCAGTGGGAGGATAGTGATACTCGATGAAAATCGGGGTAATACTGTTCAAGGCACGAAGTCCGTAATGGAACATAAATAGTTCATCAAGGATGAAACTAAACCATTAATCTTCGAATACACAAGAACCGCGTAGATCGGAGAGAGAGAAAACAACCTGGGGTATGGGTTTCTGATCTCAACCTCATAAAGATGTCAATCTTATGAGGGTATACCAACCGACTACGTTTTGAGGAAGTGATACAAGGTATCGACTCCCTATTATGGCAAAGTGCCATGAGTCCGAAATGGATTCCATGTATAACAACTATGTTTGGATACTAGTTGTTGTACCGCAAGGCATTGTGCCTATTGGTACATTAAACGTCTTCAAGGAAGACATACATGGATGGCAACATACCAACGTACAAAGCTAGGCTTGTGACGGAAAGGTATCGTTATCAACATTGTGTTGATTACGGTTCAACCTTTTACCTGTTGCCATGGTAAATCCATTTTGATAATGCTTGTTGAGATACTGCATATTTCATTTATGAAATGTGTCAGTTAAAGATCAAAATCGCTTTCCTGAAAAGGAAACCTCTTGGAGGATGCTTACAACATCCTGACGATTTTGTATAACCGACAAACAAGGTTTGCGGGTTATTCGATCCATGTTTGGATTGAAGCAAGCATAAGGTTCTTGGAACTGTCGTTTTGAAATAATCATAATGGTTTATGATTTGACTCAAAACGAAAATGATTCTTGTGTATATAAGGAGGTTAGTGGGAGCGCACTGACAATGAAATTCCCATAAAGCAATTGGTGAAAGCTTGGCTTTCATAGAAATTCTCCGTAGAATTCTGGGGAGTAACAACCTTTATTCAAGGAATAAAGATCTACTGGGATAGATTTGGAGTTGTTAACACTCTCTGGGAAATTGTACATTTAAAATGTACTTGATATGGTGTCTCATACGCTTTGAGCATATGGAGTCACAATCAGGTCAATCCAAGTGATAGTCACTGGATTGAAGTTAACATCTGTTAGTATCTTAGAGAACTAAAGATGCTGTCTAAAACTATGGAGAAGGAGAACTTGAAGTGACTGGGATCACTGCCGCAAGTTTCCAAACAGTTAAATACTGCGGTACTATAAAGTTTGAATAACGGGACAGTGAGCTGGAAATCTTCCGAGCAAGATACTGTTGCCGAATAAACAACAAATGCGGATTATTGCTGCGGCTGAGGCAGCAATAGAAGCCATTTGGGTCGATAATAAATCTAATTAGATTAGATATAGTTCTGTTAGCAGCTGAGCTAGGCGTCAGCACAAGGCTAAAGAATTAAAGGTCTCATCGACGATCCAGATATATACTTCTATATTCATCTGATTCGTTCGGATCATACATCGTGGCGATGTGATGATCGTATAAATCGCGTCAGACGATAATCATGGAAATCCGCTGACGAAAACCTTTCTCAGCAATTTGAGCGAACCGTACATAGTTCGGGTGTACGACACTTGAGTGACTGGCTATGTGCCAAGTGGGAGATTGTTGGATAATATGACCCATAGCGTCACTATTTGTACAGATCATAGTGTTGTTGTACAAATTAACTATGTGACAAGGAAATTGCACTCTCATCATTTGTGATTAGATCACCTTAGATATATAAAATGAAGAGAGGTCCATATGATTAGTTCCTGGATTGAGATGATATGAGACAGTATCAGTCCACGAAGGATTAATCATTAAATATCCCTAGTCGTAGTATTATCGAGACTGGACATCGATAATGCGGAATAGGCTAGTATTGCACTTGTGCGCGTTGTGAGGGCACAACAGCATAGTTCTCATATATTTGGGTATTGGATACTCATGCAAGTGCGATAGGAGGTTGTTGTTCACCGATGGTACGGGAAACAGCTTCGCTCTGGATAGACCCCTCGGAATCCCATTGGTATTATGACTATGTGTCTATGGGAGTCCGACATCAGGGTAGGTGTGTATGGTCTTAACCTGAGACTTGCACCGCTAATGCTTACGACAATCAATATACTTTAGTTGAGGTCGTCTAGGACTCTAACCGGTTCTGTGTACGCCAATGCTGGGTATATTGAGAATCGTAGAGTATTGGGTGTGATGTCAAGACGGAAGTATCACTCCAGTCATAGTGGAGATGATGTCACGCAGGATACGGTATTAGTGCTCTTAAGTGCTGGCCGGCCATCGGGATATTATGACAAGGTCATGTATATCCGATTATAGAGACTAGTTACCAGACATCCGACATGTGCTTCGGACGGGGCAGACACTTATCCAGCCCCAGCCCTAGCACGTGACTATCCGATACTGGGCCGATATACAAATACTTGGTATACTACGCTTGATATAGATCTTAAATATTCTTAGATGAATATGACCGGAGAATTGGGTAGACTTCGTGCTTTGCTAGAAGCCGATCTTGTCTCGTAAATCGGTAGAACGTAGTACTTGGTACGTACGTGATTCGGATACTCCGACGACCGTATTTACTACTGCCAACTTATCCGGGGATCTCATGGGTCGCTTCCCAGTGATCCACCGATGACGCATGACTCGCACATTTATTAATCTGGGATTAATTTGATGAGAGAGAGAAAATTAATCTGGGATTAATTACGGAGATATTTTATCTAGGATAAAATATCGTCTAAAGAGAGGAAATGATTAATTCGGAATTAATCGATTAAATTAATATATTCGATATATTAAACGAAATTAGATTTCGACGCGAAATTAAAATTAGATTTTAATTCGGGCGAACGAATTAATTTAGAATTAATTCGTTAGCGACGTGAATAGTGAATTCGCTAGGCGTAATCATTTAATTACGACGCAACGGAAAATTCGCTAATTGGAATTAGTGAACCCGAGCCCGAGTGTGATTGCGAGCGCATTCGTATTTCGAATTCGAGTGCGGCAACGCAAGTCACATCAAGCGTCAAATCATTCGTCACATCAAGCGTCAAATCAAATGTCACTTTGAGTGATGTGATTGATTGATGTGATTGATTGATTGAAAGACACACATCACTTTATTAAAGTAAAATGAATAGTTGATGTGTGTGGTTGAAATAGTGTAAGTGGTGGGAGCATTTACCATTTAATTATTAGATTTTTTATTTGGTAAATACTTTACATATTTTATGGAAAAATATATAAACCTTTTTGGAAAAGATTTCACCAATTTTACAACACTTTTCCCTCTCTCTTTCTCTCCATCATGTTTCACGCCCAAATGGGCAGAAAATGCTCACTGGTTTTCTCTTGGTTTGGGCGTGAGTTTGGGAAGCAATGTGCTTGATTTTGTGGCAAAATCAAGAAGAGCTAGCACTCTGAGAGACTTGCGAAGGTGGTAGGGAGGTTCACCCATGAGTCGGGAACCATTCGACGAAGATTCGAAGCTCAAAACTCGACTTAATACTGAAACTGTCAAGGCAGTGGACTGCACTGCAGTTGCGTTTTTGCAAGGGAAAAATCAATTTTGTTTGTTGCCGATTCGTCTCAACCGATCGATGTGAGTATTCCGCTACCTCCTTTGATGTGTTCACACATGTATTTCATGTCTTGTTTAATTCTTGGGACCTAGACAAAACCTAACATAGTATGCCGGAAATGGTGCTCCGGAAATGGAGCACGGTTCGGAAATGGACCTCCATCACATCAGTGACGCCTTAGAAATGAGGTTTAGCATGCCGGAAATGGCGTTCCGGAAATGGAGCACGGTTTGGAAATAGACCACAATCTCAACTCAGTAACGTTTCGGAAATGAACCACCTCTTATCAGCTCAGTTCGGTAGTGATTCTTAAAGATCGCAGTATCTTTCAGGGATGAACCTTGGGGTCGATGCACCTCACCACCTCTATTAGCTCAGTTCGGTAGTTATTCCTAGAGATGGCAGCATCTTGCAGGGATAAACCTCGGGGGTCGACACACCTCGCCACCATATCAACTCAGTTCGAAGCAACAGGTAAGTCAGGCAGCAGCTGGCGAGCCTGGTAAGTAAAAATGCATG
Organism: Zanthoxylum bungeanum; assembly: GCA_019454045.1. NCBI lineage: Eukaryota > Viridiplantae > Streptophyta > Magnoliopsida > Sapindales > Rutaceae > Zanthoxylum > Zanthoxylum bungeanum. The sequence goes on along the minus strand of SKCR01024932.1, from coordinate 55,104 downwards.
CATAACTTTGATAGGATTGTCATTGTCACACACTGCATAAGTCCTATCAAAGTGGGGGTGACTGTAGGCACTGTATTTTTGCATAAGGTCCGATGATGAGCCTCGTATGGAGGCACTACCCTTTAAGTTACGGAAGTTGCGGGAAACGGACGTCGGAAGGGAAAATTCAAAAATCAATACCTTACCAGATTTCATTCGTTTGCTTAGCCCCGGGTTCACTCGATTAATCTCTATTTTAACTGTTCGACTCGGCCTAAAAATCCCCGAACCCTTTGTTATATTTTATTTTGCTATCCCGGACACGACATGCTTGGTTGGACGTGGAATACGTTCAACCGGGTATGCGAAGTCCTATATTGAAAACGGCCAAGTTCTTTGGTCACATGTTTATTATTCCGCATTATTACTCTTTTATTATTTCGCATTTAATTATTTCTGTTTATGTTTTTTTGTTTTATTTTCCGCATTTTTTTTTCTTTTTGGTTATTTATAGTTATATGTATTATCATATTTCATGTATGTCAACATGGATTAATGATTGTGTTGTGTTAATGCTTGAGTGTTGCCTCTCCTGGTATATCGGATGGAAACCCAGACATAATTTCGTAGCCGAATCTGAATGGATGGTAATGCGGTCTGTACTTGGGATACAACTCCACGTATTGCTTGAGGAAAGGATTCACCATTACGCATATGTTCATGGGATTGTGTGCTCGCTCTTATTTCATTTACTTTTATGCATGCAAACTTAGATATAGGTTGTATGCGAACTTAGATATAGGTTGTATGAAAACTTATATATAGGTTATTCTTGCATGTGTATGTTGCATAGACTTGGTTATATTATTGCGTGAATCCATTCATTATAAGTGGCATAAGTAAGGGGCCATTCTGAACCCAACGGTTTGAGGTCTTCCCTTGCGAGGGGTGAGTGCGGCCTTAAATTCATTTCCCAGTTCACACTGGGTGGGGACTTCATTTTATTGCTCCAGTTTAGTCCCCCATGGGCTACTCCGTAATCCCAACCGGGCCGTGAGCCGGAATAGCTTCGCTAAAAAGAGAATAGCTAAAAAATGGGTGTTTGTTATAAATGTGCTCGCATGACATGTAATGCTCGTTGTCGTTATTTAGGAATGGTGTCAGATAACCATGAAGATAAAATAAATTCCTTAGGGATGGCTTGGGTAAGGAGTCTTTGGATGACATATCTAAGAATCTTGAGACGCATTCCCGTGTGTATGTGAATCATGCTTTTCACATGTTATATACATAATTCCGGAAAGAAAGACAACAATACAGTCTCAGGAATCTGACTTTAAAAGACCATGTTTGCCAATTTATAAGAAAATTGGATGGGAAGCTTGTCCCTGACGTATAGACGTCATTCAAGCAGTTACTTTTTGTAAATATTATTATCACTTTGTCTTAGCTAATAATTGTGATTTTTTTAATTATTTTCTTTTATTTTCTCCGACAGGATCCAGACCTTTTTGACTTTCATGATATATTTTACTGTTTAACTAATAATTGTTATTTTGCAGGAACTAGTGCTATTATTACTCACCCTTTTTCAGGTGTTATAAATTCAACTCATCATTGCACTCTTGAAGGCATCCAGATTTGAGAAAGAAACATAAAAAATGGAAGCCACTTCAAGAAGACGAGTTGTAAATATCTATGTGTTTTGTGGTACTAGTGTTGGTTCTACCAGAGTTCGTAGCGGCAGAACATGAATTGGTTCGAGTCATAGCTGAAAGAAATATACACTTAGTGTATGGCGGTGGTAATCTTGGACTAATGGGGATCGTTTCGAGGGCTGTAAAGGAAGGAGGAAGTCAAGTCTTGGGAATCATCCCAAAACCGTTGGCAGAGGTGAATCTTATAGGACCATCAAATGGAGAAGTACTAATCGTACCAGGTATGTCTGAATGACTGGTATAAATGATTAACCGTGTTAATGCTTTTATTGCTTTGCCAGGTGTCTTGGGCACAATGGAGGAAATTTTTACAGTACTATCTTGGGCGAACTTGAACATACATCAGAAACCGATGGACTATTTAACGCTGATGGATTTTATGATTTTCTTTGTGTGTTTCTTGATGATACCCAGAGAAATGGATTCGTATCAAAACCTGTAAAAGAACTCATCTTTACTGTCAGAACTGTCCAAGATTTAATTGACCAAATTTTAGCCTTTGAACCACAAATTGACCCTATCCTATTCAAGATAAATTGGACCGATAACGATTGTGGTAAAAAGCGTTGGATAAATCTGGATCTTAACCTGTAAATTCATTTTAGATGTAGAATTTCAGCTAACCAGGTACTATCTTCTAAACTCTTCTTCTACTTTTTAAGACATTGGGGACAATGTCTCATTTAGGTTTGAGGGAGGGGAATAATTGACTAGTGTCTTGTTTTTATTGTGTTGTTTTATTTGATTTTTAGTCAAAAATTTTCAAAAAAATTTTAAAAATTTACAAAAATTAAAAAAAAAATATTTTTTGTTTTTGTGTCTTTAACTTGATTAATCAGGTGAAATTGGTATGAGATAGCTGTGTAAGGAATTTCCACTCCTAAGACGTATCTCAACCTATTTCGCAACAAGTTAATTTTTGTTTATTTCCTTTTGAATTATCTAATTTTTGAATTCTCCAAAATACTGATTAAAATGAATCTTCATATGCTCAGTTGACAGGTATTATCAACTTGCATGGTACATACGGACATGAGCTGTAATTGAAAAGTTTGTAATATTCAGTGTTATAATTTAATTGGAAGAAACATTTAAAAAAAGCGATGGGATAAAAAAAACGTATGAGATCCGATTTATTAAGTTCACAAGGGTGTCTTAACACCTAGTGCCATAAAACCAACTGGTTTGGGAGTCACTGACCCAAAGCTCGCTATATGGATTGAAGTTGTTGTAAAAATATATATTTATATCGGAAATCCGAGTAATTAAGTCTGTATGGGTGTTTTAACACCTAGTGCCCTAAAGTCAACTGGTTTGGGAGTCACTGGCCCAAAGCTCGTTACATGGATGGAAGATATTGTATACAAAAAAAATTAAAAAATTCAGAAAAATATTCCATTGCTAAAAAATGTGTGAAGTCTGATATAACTTCAGGACAAAAATATTACTTTCTTTTCAACTATACTTATGAATATTGTGGGCATAATAAGTTGATTAATACCTTGTTAGCTATGTGTATGGAGAATGGTAAAAATAATCAGAGAATTTACTTATTCGGTAATTTAGAAAGAAAGAAAACAACTTCTAACTTGGATAAGGAGTTTCACTGGTTTAGTCACTAACTTGTTTATTCTCTTCTCTCTTATCTTTTTGCTTTTGTGTGCATTAGTATTAGATTGAAGTTTGTGGGTATCGTTGCTGTAAGCCTTCACGAGACTATAACTCGTCCACTAACGACACCTAAGGGTTTAAAGGCTTGTTGCATATGCTAAATACAACCGTGATCCATACGAAAGTGGCTTATTTTATTTTTATTTTAAAGATGTTTATGTTATTTTATTTTGTTGTTTTGCTCGAGGACTAGCAAAATGTTAAGTTTGGGGGTGTGATGAGTGGTAAATATATCACTATTTCCCACTTCTTTAACTTAATATTTTGTATAGTTTCTTGAGATTTTTGAATATTTTGATGTGTTTTATGCTATTTTGTAGATAAATAAAGTTTCAGGACTCTCTGGAATCAAATCAGGGCCAAAACAGATAAAAACAGACAAAAAGGACAAAACTATTGTAGGCACTGCATTTTTGCATATAAGTCCCGATGATGAGTCTCACATGGAGACACTACCTCTTTAATTGTGAAAGTCACGGGAAACGGACGTCGGAAGGGAATAGTCAAGAATTGACGCATTGTTGGATTTATTCGCTGGATTAGCTTCGGTTCGCTTGTTGGACCTCCGTTTCAAAACAATCCTTAGCCCAAACCCCCGCAAGACACACACACCAAGCCCACACACACTAAGACACACACCAAGCCCACCAAAATGGATCAAATTCACGCCCAAAGACTTAAGCCACACGCCCACTCACCTTCCAAATTAAAAAAAAAAAACACATATTAAACACATGCATAAATCAAGCCAAATCCCCTTCCAAAATTAAAGAAATCCCATCAAATACTTTCCTAATCCACTTAAATTACATTCCCTAATTAAAAGATACAAATCAAATCATATCCCTAACTGAAAGAGAAGAAATCAAATTAAATCAAATCACATTCCCTAATTAAAAGATTTTTCCTTATCGCATACTAATTAAAAATATCTCTCATTAATGCACAAATCCTTTTCCTTCTCAAACAAGGATAGCCCCCATCCATTTGCCTATAAAAAGAACCCTTCACCAACACATTAAACCCCTAGCATTCACGCATACTCACATAAGAAACCTCAAAGCATTCACACCTAAGACAAACAAGAGCCCTCCATTGCCGCACCTAAAACCCCTCACTGCTCTCATATCTTCGCACAAACAAACAGCCGCACAAATCACCCACTGTCCAGCCCTTCCTTGCACGCATAAATCACCCCATATCCAGCCCTCACTGCACGCCTAAATTGTCCCCAAATTGCCTAACAAACTGCCAAGAAAACCCTCACTGTCCAGCCCCCTTCACTGCCGCATATTCTGCCCCCCTGAACTGCATCTTTCTACCGCACAAACTGCCCAATTTTCTCCCTAAAATAGCCCAGAAAATACATCAAAAACTGCCCCAAAACAGTGACAAAACCTCAGCCCGAAACCCTCTAAAAACCGTAAAAACAATGGCCTAAATTACCTTAAAACAGTGACAAAAAAACACAGCGAAAATAGCAGCGAAACGGAGTTAAAATTGCAGCCTAAACAGGGAAACAATGAGGAAAAACGCTGAACCAGTGAACCGAATGAGTTGCGGAGAATCAACCCTTCCGACGGCCGTGTAACGAGATTTCGAGAGACTACAAAAGAGGTTAGACCTGAGGGCACCTTTTTATTTTTTATCTTTCATTTTTATTTATTTTAATACTTTATTTCGCATGAATGTTATGGATTGATGCATGATGTGAATTCCAGATGAACGGAATGCGTGTTCTCTTTTTGGTATATCGGATGGAAACTCGGACGTAAATTTCGAAACCGATTCTGAATGGACGGTATTGCAGTTTACACTCGGGACACAATGCCACGTACTACTTAAGAGACACACGTATTTCGTTTCATCCAATATTGTATTTGAGCATTATGTAGTTAGTAGATTATTTATTTATTTAGCATGATTTAACCTAGTAGGTTATTTTTATCTAAGCATGATTTAGTCTAGTATATCGTTTATTTTTAAGCATGATTATGTTATTTTTCTATGCATTATTTAGTTCTTTAATTTCACATTAGGAATTTAGTTTACGTTTATGTTTAAGTAGTCATTTATTTGTTCTTTGTGTTCGATGATTCAACATGCTCGTTGTGTGATATTATATGCTTGCCGTTATAATGACATATTTTTGAAGCATGCGAACTTAGTCATAGGATTATTTTGATGAATGAGGACTAGATCTAAGTTACCTTTGAGCATACATGTTGCAAAGATTCGGTTAGTTTATTGCACAAATCATATCACTACAAGTGGCATAAGTAAGGGACCATTCCGAACCCAACGGTTTGAGGTCTTCCCTTGCGAGGGGTGAGTGCGGCCTTAAATCACATTTTCCCGGTTCACACCGGGTGGTGACTCCATGTTATTTCTCCGGTTTAGTTCCCCCGCGGGCTATTCCGTACTCCCAACTACGCCGCGAGCCTAGAACAGCGTCGTCAAGTTCTGTGTCCTACAGTCTGGCGACTCCCCTGGGATAGAGAATTGGCCCTGAAATAATGTATTGTGATGTTTTTGATTTGTGCTTTAGTTAACCCTGTCTATAATGGGTTAAAAGGGGTTTAATCGAAGGTATCATTAACGCTAGGTGATGGTTTGGTGTCTTCCTTCATTCACTACCTTTCTATAAGGAAAAGCTGTGAAGAAACCTAGATAATCATTACCCGTAGCTCGTTGTGACAGACTAATTTGGAGGACTTGTTGTTTATTCCTGTCACCAAGGCGATAAGAGCCTAAGAGGCTTGGGTATTTAAGAGAGTTTGCTCCACTCTCCCTCTGGGGAATCTATAATAGGAAATCAGTTTGACAGTCAGTCACACACCATAACTCGTTGGCACGTACCTTAAGGTATAAAAAAGGTGCACTCACTTGGTCGCTCGAACCCTTGAGTGGGGAGTCCTAGTTGTGGGCAATCCTTCGTCAGCGAGCGCCTTTGTCTATACTCCTATAAACCCGCATATGAACCATAGTCATATATCCCATGGAAATTGCCCTTTTATGCTTTTGATAACCATATACATATTATATCTCATGCATCGCACGCATTTCATGCATCTCACGCATACACATATCATGTTAACCCTGTGTCTTAAAAGCCATCATAGATATCCGTTGGGTTAGAAAAAAAGATTTGTCAAGAAGAGTTTAGCAAACAAGGATATCGAGAAAAGGAAGCCGAGAAACAGAAAATTTTACGGCAATGATAGAAAGACCATGGTGGGACCGAAAAAAAAAGAGGCAAAAAGAAAAAAAGAGACAAAAAAAGAAAAAAAAGAAAAAAAAAACTATTTGTTTTTAGTCATTGATAGTTAGACATAAGTCCAATGATGAAATCGTTTGCTTTATGGTGAAATCTTAGAAACGATAAACTCTTGATGTGCTTTTATTTGATACTTTGAGTGATTGATCTATGTTAGACTCGTAAGCACTCCACCATAGGTTCTTAGAGGTGAAAACCTGAGTAGTTGGCAAGGTGACTAGTTGAAGAAATTATAGGTCGGTGAATTACCGTTTGCTTAGATGTCTATCTTGATTTGCTTATGTTATGATGTGTGGTATGACTGAAAATGGAAGAAAAGTCTCTAAAGAAAAGAATTGAACCACCTATAACCAATAAGCGTGAAGCTACCCATGGGCGAGTATTAGGACCACCATGAGGAGAAATGCTACCTTAAAGGGTAGGTGTTGAAAAAAAAAAAAAAGAAAAGAAAAATTGATAAAGAAAAGAAAAGAAAAAAGAAGTTCAAAATGAAAAGAAAAAAAGAAAGAGACAAAAGAGAAAGAAAACCATAGAGCACAGAAAAGCAACTGCAGACATAATTGAGACATCTAGGTTGGTTTGACCCATCGATCCCAATTTTTTGACGAAATCATTGAGTTGGCTCACCTGGGGATGAATCTGCAAAGGAACCTATGCACACACACACACTTTGAGTATGGCTTAGATCATTTATTCAAAGTCTTGGATTTGAGTTGCGTTGAATGTTTTGAAGGTTCTCGGGTTTCATTACTGAGCATTCTTTGAGGGCAATAATATGTGTAACTATTGGGACTATTTCGTAGAATTTGATATAGTATGATGATACGGAATGCCACGCCACGTGGTTCACCATGACCTATTACAAACAGCGAATAACAGAAAGCTAAATCAAGACTGGGGGCGACCAATCTACCATCCCGCAAATAAGGGAAACAACGAGATCTTGAGCCATGAGACAAAAGAAAACCAACCAATCACCAGAAGAGAACTGGCAGAAGGAAATTGCAAGCAGACCTAGGGGCGACCAAAGACTTTTGTAGGCAAGAAGCACCGAAGAGCACAAGGAAGACCTAACCCATCGGAATAGGAAACACATTCATGCATGCATGCATACAGGTCATATACACGCAATCTTTGTCTTGTTTTTGTTCACAGGTTTTTAAAAAAAAAAGAAGGAGAAAACGGCATATGTAAGCCAACCAAAATCAGCAACACATCGGTATCATTTTTTGGGATGAGTCCCAGGGTCGAGGCCCACATCAACATCAGTTTGGGGATGAGTCCCAGGGTCGAGCCCCGCATATCAGTAGCAATTTAGGAATGAATCCCAGGGTCGAGGCCCACATCAGTAGCAGTTTAGGAATGAATCCCAGGGTCGAGGCCCACATCATCAGAGTTTTGGAATGAATCCGGGAATGAATCCTAGGGTCGAGGCCCACATCGTCTGAGTTTTGGAATGAATCCGGGAATGAATCGTATGGTCGAGGCCCACGTCGTCTGAGTTTTGGAATGAATCCGGGAATGAATCCTATGGTCGAGGCCCATATCATCAGAGTTTTGGAATGAATCCGGGAATAAATCATAGGGTCGATGCCCACGTCGTCATAGTTTTGGAATGAATCCCAAGGTCGAGGACCACATTTTCAGAATTTTGGAATGAATCCCAGGGTCGAGGCCCACATTGTCAGAGTTTTGGAATGAATCCCAGGGTCGAGGCCCACATCGTCAGAGTCTTGGAATGAATCCCATGGTCGAGGCACCCATCGTCAGGGTTTTGGAATGAATCCGGGAATGAATCCCAATGTCGAGGCCCACATCGTCAGAGTTTTGGAATGAATTCGGGAATGAATCCCAGGGTCGAGGCCCACATCGTCAGAGTTTTGGAATGAATCCTATGGTCGAGGCCCACATCGTCAGAGTTTTGGAATGAATCCGGGAATGAATCCCAATGTCGAGGTCCACATCATCAGCAGTTTTAGGTATGAGTCCCAAGGTCGAGGCCCACATCAGCATCATTTTTGGGGATGAGTCACAGGGCCGAAGCACACATCAGCATTAGTTTTGGGGATTAGTCTCACGGCCGAGGCCCACATTAGCATCAATATCAGTCTGGGGGCGAGGCCCATATCAGTATCAGTTTGGGGGCGAGGCCCAAATCAGTATCAGTTCGGGGCGAGGCCCAGATCAGTATCAGTCTGGCGGCGAGGCCCACATCAGTATCAGTCTAGAGGCGAGGCCCACATCAGTATCAGTCTGGGGGCGAGGCCCACATTAGTATCAGTCTGGGGGCGAGGCCCACATCAGTATCACTCCAAGTATGGAGACACCTCAACATCAGTATCAGTTTTGCCGGGTATGGCACTCCGGGTATGGAGACACTTCAACATCAGTATCAGTTTTTCCATGTACGACACTTCGGTTATGGTGACACATCAACATCAGTATCGGTTTTGCCACTTATGCACTATCCACCTTCGGCCGATCAAATAAACAACAATAAAATTGCCCCTTTGACCATTAGCCGAGAGCAACTCACCAGGAAGATCAGCCCCTCAAGTAAATAACCACCTAGCCCCCACGTCCTAAGCTCCTTCACGCCCATCACAAAGACCTCACTGCCGCACATAACCCCCATACATACTGCCCAGTTCAGCCGCATATTACACCCAAAAAAACTGCCAGTAAACTGCCGCACAAACCACCCAAAAACTGCCAGCAACTACCGCACATTCCCTCACCAAATAGCCCCACTGCACTGCCCCAAACTGCACGCACACCCCCACTGCACTGCCCAGTTTCCGCACAAATAGACCCTTAAAATTGCCCAGAAAATACCCCAAATCTGCCGCATAAACTACCCAGGTTTTAGCCTTAAAACCGCACAAAACAGCAGCCCAATACCCCTCAAAAAATCGTCAAAACAGTCCCCTAATTACCAAAAAATAGTGACCAGAAAATACAACACAAACAACAGCGAAACGGAGTGAAAACAGCAGCCCAAACAGCAAAACAGCGAGGAAAAATATTGGATTAGTGAATGAGGAAAGTTACGGAATATCAACCGTTCCGACGGCCGTGTAACGCCTTTTTGAGAGACGACAAAAGAGGTTAGACCTGAGGGCACCTTCTTTATTTATTATTCTTTGTTTTTTTTTATTTATTTTAATATATTATCGCATGAGAGTCATTTGTTGATGCATGATGTGAATTACGGGTGAACGGAATGCGTGTTCTCTGTTGTGGTATATCAGATGGAAACCTGGACGTAAATTCAGTAGCCGAATCCGAATGGACGGTAGTGCGGTTTGCACTCGGGATACAATGCCACGTACTACTTAAGAGACACACGTATTTCGTTTCATCCAAACATGTATGCAAGCATGATTTAGTCTAGTATATCGTTTATTTTTAAGCATGATTATGTTATTTTTCTATGCATTATTTAGTTCTTTAATTTCGTAGTAGGAATTTAGTTTACGTTTATGTTTATGTAGTTATTTATTTGTTCTTTGTGTTCGATGATTCAACATGCTCGTTGTGTGATATTATATGCTTGTCGTTATAATGACATATTTTTGAAGCATGCGAACTTAGTCATAGGATTTATTTTGATGAATGCGGACTAGATCTAAGTTACCTTTGAGCATACATGTTGCATAGATTCGGTTAGTTTATTGCACAAATCATATCACTACAAGTGGCATAAGTAAAGGACCATTCCGAACCCAACGGTTTGAGGTCTTCCCTTGCATGGGGTGAGTGCGGCCTTAAATCACATTTTCCCGGTTCACACCGGGTGGCGACTCCATGTTATTTCTCAGGTTTAGTTCCCCCCGCGGGCTATTTCGTACTCCCAACTAGGCCGCGAGCCAGAACAGCGTCACCGATTTCTGTGTCCTGCAGTCTGGCGACTCCACTGGGGATAGAGAATTGGCTCCGAAATAATGTCTTGTAATGATTGTGATTTATGCTTTAGTTAACCGCGTTTACCGTGGGTTGAAAGGGGTTTAATCAAAGGCACCTTTTTAAGGCTAGGTAATGGTTTGGTGTCTTCTTTCATTCACTACCTTTCTATAAGGAAAAACTGTGAAGGCACATAGATAATCATCTACTCGTAGCCTACTGTGATGGACTAATTTTGAGGACTCGTTGTTTATTCCTGTCACCAAGCAATAAGAGCCTAAGAGGCTTGGGTTTTTAAGAGAGTTCACTCCGCACTCCCTCTGGGGAATATACAACGGGAAATCCATTTGACAGTCAGTAACGCACCATAACTCGTTGGCACTTACCTTAGTGTATAAAAAAGGCGTGCTCACTCGGTCGCTCGGACCCTTGAGTGGGGAGACCTAGTTGTGGGCAACCCTTCATCGACGAGAGCCTTTGTCTATACCCCTATAAACCCGCGTGTGAACTGTAGTTGTAGGACTAATAGAGACTATTCCTTTATGTTTGCGTTTAGGACCATTGTCATTTGGATTTAGTTGAACTTGTTGTCATGAGGTATGGGCTTGTTGGGACATTTAAACTGGAACGAGTCTGTGCTTTATGGCAATCGGGCCAAAAGCTTCTGAAATGCCAATGGGCCATCTTGCGTTTAGGCCTCTTATCATTTGAAGTCGTTTAGCCATGTCATCGCAAAAGTGTAAACCTGTTGGGCCTTTTCAACTGGGACAAGTTTGCACCGTGCAATGGTGTGGTTGAATGCTTTAACATGATAATGGGCCAACTTACACATTCCATACATCGCACGCATCTCATGCATACACGCATTATGTTAACCTCTGTGTCTTAAAAGCCATCATAGATATCCGTTTGGTTAGAGAAGAAAAAAAAGATTTGTCAAAAAGAGTTTAGCAAACATGGATATCGGGAAAAGGAACCCGAGGAATAAAAATTATACGGCAAGGATAGAAAGACCATGGTGGGCCCAAAAAAAAAGAAAAAAAAAGAAAAAAGAAAAAAGAAAAGAGAGAAAAAAAACAAAACAAAAACAAAAACAAAAACAAAACAAAAACAAAAAACAAGAAAAAGAAAAAGAAAATTGTTTGTTTTTAGTCCTTAATAGTTAGACATAAGTTCAATGATGAAATCGTTTGCTTTAGGGTGAAATCTTAGAAACGAAAAACTCCTGATGTGCTTTTATCTGATGCTTTGAGTAGTTGATCTATGTTAGACTCGTAAGCACTTAATTATAGGTTGTTAGCAGTGAAAACCTGAGTAGTTAGCAAAGTGACTAGTTGAAGAAATTGTAGGTCGGTGAATGACTGTTCGCCTAAATGTCTATCCTGATTTGCTTGTGTTATGATGTGTGGTATGGTTGAAAAGAAAAGAAAAGTCTTTAAAGAAAAGAATTGAACCACCTATAACCGATAAGCGTGAAGCTACCCATAGGCGAGTATTAGGACCACCAAGAAGGAGAAATGCTACCTTAAAGGGTAGGAGTGTTAAAAAAAGATAGAGAAATAAAAAAAAAAAAAAACAAGTTCAAAATGAAAATAAAAAAAAAAAGAAACAAAAGAGAAAGAAAATCATACCACATTGAGCACAGAAAAGCAACTGCAGGCATAATTGAGACATCTAGGTTGGTTTGACCCATCGATCCCGATTTTTGAAACGAAATCATTGACTGAGCTTACTTAAGGATCGAGCTGTGAAAGAACCTTTGCACACACACACACACTGTGAGTCTGGCTTAGATCATTTATTCAAAGACTTGGATTCGAGTTGCATCGAGTGTTTTGAAGGTTCTATGGTTTCAATACTGGGCATTCTTTGAGGGTAATAATATGTATAACTATTGAGACTATTCCGTAGCATGTGATATAGTATGATGATATGGAATGCCACATCACGTGGTTCACCTTGACCTATTACAAGCAGCGGAGAGCAGAAAGCTAAATCAAGACTGGGGGCGACCAGTCTACCACCCCGGAAATAAGGGAAACAACGAGATCTTGAGCTATGAGATAAAAGAGAACCAACCAATCACCAGAAGAAAACTGGCAGAAGGAAATTGCAAGCAGACCCAGGGGGCGACCAAGGGCTTTTGTAGGCAAAAAGCACCAAGGAGCACAAGGAAGACCTAACCCATCGGAATAGGAAACAAATTCATGCATGCATGCATACACGTCATATACATGCAATCTTTGTCTTGTTTTTGTTCATAGGTTTTAAAGAAAATGAGAAAGCGAGAAATGCAAGCCAACCAGAAACAGCAACATAGCATCATCAGTTTCGGGAATGAATCTCAGGGTCGAGGCCCACACATCATGAGTGTCAGTTTTGGGGATGCGTCCCAGGGTCGAGGCCCACACCAGTATCAGTCTTGGGGATGAGTCCTAGGGTTGGGCCCACACATCATCAGAAAGCCGGGAATGGCACTCTGAGAATGGAGCACAGTTCGAGAATGAACAAGCCGAGAATGGAGCACAGTTCGAGAATGAACAAGCCGGGAATGGCACTCCGAGAATGGAGCACAGTTTGAGAATGAACAAGCCGGGAATGGCACTCCAAGAATGGAGCACAGTTCGAGAATGAACAAGCCGGGAATGGCACTCCGAGAATGGAGCACAGTTCGAAAATGAACAAGTGAGGAATGTCACTCCGAGAATGGAACATAGTTCGAGAATGAACAAGCCGGGAATGACACTCCGAGAATGGAGCACAGTTCAGGAATGAACAAGCCGAGAATGGCACTCCGAAAACGTAGCAAGGTTCGGGAATGAACAAGCCGGGAATGGCATTCCGAGAATGGAGCAAGGTTCGAGAATGTACCACATCACAGTAACGGTTCGGGAATGAATCCCAGGGTCGAGGCCCACATCATTAGAGTTTTAGAAAGAATCCGGGAATGAATCCCAGGGTCGAGGCCCACATCACTAGAGTTTTGGAATGAATCCAACAATGAATCCCAGGGTCGAGGCCCACATCGTTAGAGTTTTGGAATGAATCCTAGGGTCGAGGCCCACATCGTCAGAATTTTGGAATGAATCCCAGGGTCGAGGCCCACATCGTCAGAGTCTTAGAATGAATCCTGGAATGAATCCCAGGGGGCGAAGCCCGCGTTATCAGCAGTTTTCGGGAATGAATCACAGGGGGCGAAGCCCGCATTATCAGCAGTATTCGGGAATGAATCCCAGAGTCAAGGCCCACATCAGCATCAGTTTTAGGGATGAGTCTCAGGGATGAGGCCTACATCAGCATCAATTTTGAGGATGAGTCCCAGGGCCGAGGCCCACATCAGTATCAGTTTGGGGCGAGGCCCACATCAGTATCAGTTTGGGGCGAGGCCCATATCAGTATCAGTTTGGGGCAAGGCCCACGTCAGTATCAGTTTGGGGTGAGGCCCACAATAGTATTAGTTTAGGACGAGGCCCATATCAGTTTAGGGCGAGGCCCACATCAGCATTAGTCTGGGGGCAAAGCCCACATCAGTTTGGGGGCGAGGCCCACATCAGTATTAGTTTGGGGATGAATCCCGGGGTCGAGGCCCACATCAGCATCAGTGTCAATTTTGGGGATGAGTCCCAGGGTTGAAGCCCGCATCATCAGTATCAGTTTTGGGGATGAGTCCCAGGGTCGAGGCCCACGTTAGTATCAGTTTTGGGGATGAGTCACAGGATTGAGGCCCACACCAACATCAGTATCAACTTGGGGGCGAGGCCCACATCAGTTTGGGGGCGAGGCCCACATCAATGTCAGTTTGGGGGCGAGGCCCACATCATTTTGGGGCGAGGCCCATATCAGTATCAGTTTGGGGTGAAGACCACATTAGTATCAGTTTGGGGCGAGGCCCACATCAGTATCAATCTGGGCCGAGGCCCACATCAAAATCAGTTTGGGGGCGAGGCCCACATTAGTATCAGTCTGGGGGCGAGGCCCACATAAGTATCAGTCTGGGGGCGAGGCCCATATCAATATCAATCCGGGGCGAGGCCCACATCAGTACCAGTTCAGGGTTGAGGACCCACTACATCATCAGTTTGAGGGAGAGGCCCACATTGTCAGTGGTATTGGGATGCGTCCTAAGGTCGAAGGCCCCCGATGTCGGTTGTAGTTCCGGGATGCGTCCCAGGGTTGAGGGCCTACTGCATCATCAGTTGTAGTTCCGGGATGCGTCCCAGGGTCGAGGGCCCACTACATCATCACTTTTAGGATGTGTCTCAGGGTCGAGGGACCACATATCGGTTGCAATTTCGGAATGCGTCCCAGGGTCGAGGGCACACTGCATCATCAGCACAGTTCACATTTGGTGGTTCGGGAATAAACCCCAGAGATCGAGGCATCTCGCCACCATATCAATTCAGTTCAAAACAATAGGCAAGTCAGATGGCAGATGGCGAGCCAGGAATTTATTCATCATCACTTTTAGGATGTGTCCCAGGGTCGAGGGCCTACACATGAGTTGCGGTTCCGGGATGCGTCCTAGGGTCGAGGGCCCACTGCATCATCAACACAGTTTATATTCGGTGGTTCGGGAACAAAGCCCAGAGGTCGAGGCACGTCGCCACCATATCAACTCAATTAGAATTAGCATGCAAGTTAGGTGGCAGCTGGCGAGCCAGGTAAGTAAAAATGCATTGCATAACTTTGATAGGATTGTCACTATTACACATTGCACAAGTCCCATCAAAGTGGGGGCAACTGTTGGCACTGCATTTTTGCATATAAGTCCCGATGATGAGTCTCGCATGGAGACACTACCTCTTTAATTGTGGAAGCCGCTAGAAACGGATGTCAGAAGGGAATAGTCAAGAATTGACATATTGTTGGACTTAACTCGCTGGATTAGCTCCGGGTTCGCTTGTTGGACCTCCGTTTTAAAACATACCCTTAGCCCAAAACCCCGCAAGACACACACCAAGCCCACACACTACCAAAACACACACCAAGCCCCCTAAATGGACCAAGCCCACACGCCCAAGAGACCTAAGTCACACACCAACACCCTCATAATTAACAAAAATCACATTAAACACATGCATAAATCAAGCCAAATCCACTTCATAAATTAAAGAAATCCCATGGATCCATTGCCTAATTAAATCAAATCATATCTCTAACTAAAAAAGATTAAATCAAATTAAATCAAATCACTTCCCTAATGAAAAGATTTTTCCTTATCACATAATAATTAAAAATATCTCCCATTAATTACCCAAATCCTTTCCTTCTCAAACAAGGATAACCTTTATCCCTTTGCCTATAAAAAGAACCCTTCACCAACACATCCTACCCTGGCTCATTCTGACCAAAAAACAAAGAAAATAAATCTTAAGCATTCACATCCCCTCTCTCATCTTTCCCTTTTAACTCCCTCGGCCATCACCCATCAAAACACCTTCTTCACGCCATTAACAACCCTTCAGCCCATCATCACCCCCCTGACCAATCTCAACTTCACGTCATCAGCCCTTGTCCACAAACGTCGATAGCCACAAACAACACGTAAGCCACCTAACCCTCACGCACCATAAACCTTCAACGCCACTAGCCTTCAAGCCTCCATTCACGCCATACACTGCTCCAAACTGCACGCACACACCCCCACTGTACTGCCCAGTTTTCCGCACAAATAGACCCTTAAAAATGCCTAGAAAATACCCCAAAACTTCCGCATAAACTGCCCAATTTTTAGCCTTAAAACCGCACAAATAACAGCCCAATACCCCTCAAAAAATCGCCAAAACAGTCCCTTAATTACCAAAAAATAGTGACCAGAAAATACAACACAAACAGCAGCGAAACGGAGTGAAAACAGCAGCCCAAACAGCGAAACAGCGAGGAAAAACATTGGATTAGTGAATGAGGAAAGTTGCGGAATATCAACCGTTCCGACGGCCGTGTAACGCGCTTTCGAGAGACGACAAAAGAGGTTAGACCTGAGGGCACCTTCTTTATTTATTATTCTTCATTTTTTTTATTTATTTTAATATATTATCGCATGAGAGTCATTTGTTGATGCAGGATGTGAATTACGGGTGAACAGAATGAGTGTTCTCTTTTGTGGTATATCGGATGGAAACCCGAACGTAAATTCTGTAGCCGAATTCGAATGGACGGTAGTGCGGTTTGCACTCGGGATACAATGCCACGTACTACTTAAGAGACACACGTATTTCATTTCATCCAAACATGTATGCAAGCATGATTTAGTCTAGTATATCGTTTATTTTTAAGCATGATTATGTTATTTTTCTATGCATTATTTAGTTCTTTAATTTCGCATTAGGAATTTAGTTTACGTTTATGTTTAAGTAGTTATTTATTTGTTCTTTGTGTTTGATGATTCAACATGCTCGTTGTGTGATATTATATACTTGCCGTTATAATGACATATTTTTGAAGCATGCCAACTTAGTCATAGGATTTATTTTGATGAATACGAACTAGATCTAAGTTACCTTTGAGCATACATGTTGCATAGATTCGGTTAGTTTATTGCACAAATCATATCACTACAAGTGGCATAAGTAAGGGACCATTCTGAACCCAACGGTTTGAGGTCTTCCATTGCGAGAGGTGAGTGCGGCCTTAAATCACATTTTCCCGGTTCACACCGGGTGGCGACTCCATGTTATTTCTCCGGTTTAGTTCCCCCGCGGGCTATTCCGTACTCCCAATTAGGCCGCGAGCCTAGAACATCGTCGTCAAGTTCTGTGTCCTACAGTCTGGCGACTCCACTGGGATAGAGAATTGGGCCCGAAATAATATCTTGTAATGTTTGTGATTTGTGCTTTAGTTAACCGTATCTATAGTGGGTTGAAAAGAGGTTTAATCGAAGGCATCATTAAGGCTAGGTGATGGTTTGGTGTCTTCCTTCATTCACTACCTTTCTATAAGGAAAAACTGTGAAGGCACCTAGATAATCATTACCCATAGCTCATTGTGACAGACTAATTTGGAGGACTTGTTGTTTATTCCTGTCACCAAGGCAATAAGAGCCTAAGAGGCTTGGGTATTTAAGAGAGTTTGCTCCACCCTCCCTCTGGGGAATCTATAATAGGAAATCCGTTTGACAGTCAGTCACATACCATAACTCGTTGGCACGTACCTTAAGGTATAAAAAAGCTGCGCTCACTTGGTCGCTCGAACCCTTGAGTGGGGAGTCCTAGTTGTGGGCAATCCTTCGTCAGGGAGAGCCTTTGTCTATACTCTTATAAACCCGCATATGAACCATAGTCATATATCCCATGGAAATTGCCCCTTTATGCTTTTGATAACCATATACATATTATATCTCATGCATCGCACGCATTTCATGCATCTCACGCATACACACATCATGTCAAATCTGTGTCTTAAAAGCCATCATAGATATCCGTTGGGTTAGAAAAAAAGATTTGTCAAGAAGAGTTTAGCAAACATGGATATCGAGAAAAGGAAGCTGAGAAACAAAAAAATTTACGTCAATGATAGAAAGACCATGGTGGGCCCGAAGAAAAAAAGAGACAAAAAAAGAAAAAAAAAATGTTTGTTTTTAGTCCTTGATAGTTAGACATAAGTCCAATGATGAAATCGTTGGCTTTAGGGTGAAATCTTAGAAACGATAAACTCTTGATGTGCTTTTATTTGATACTTTGAGTGATTGATCTATGTTAGACTCATACGCACTCTACTATAGGTTCTTAGCGGTGAAAACCTAAGTAGTTGGCAAGGTGACTAGTTGAAGAAATTGTAGGTCGGTGAATTACCGTTTGCTTAGATTCGGTTAGTTTATTGCACAAATCATATCACTACAAGTGGCATAAGTAAGGGACCATTCCGAACCCAACAGTTTGAGGTCTTCCCTTGCGAGGGGTGAGTGCGGCCTTAAATCACATTTTCCTAGTTCACACCAGGTGGCGACTCCATGTTATCCGGTTTAGTTCCCCCGCGGGCTATTCCGTACTCCCAACTAGGCCACGATCCTAGAACAGCTTCGCCGATTTCTGTGTCCTATAATTAGGAACTTAGTTTATATTTTGTTTGAGTAGCTATTTATTTGTTCTTTGTGTTTGATGATTTGACATGCTCGTTGTGTGATATTATATGCTTGCCGTCATAATGACTTATTTTTAAAGCATGCGAACTTAGTCATAGGATTTATTTTGATGAATGCGGACTAGATCTAAGTTACCTTTGAGCATACATGTTGAGTAGATTCGGTTAGCTTATTGCACAAATCATATCATTACAAGTGACATAAGTAAGGGACCATTCCGAACCCAACGGTTTGAGGTATTCCCTTGCGAGGGGTGAGTGCGGCCTTAAATCACATTTTCCTGGTTCACACAGGGTGGCGACTCCATGTTATTTCTCCGGTTTAGTTCCCCTGCGGGCTATTCCGTACTCCCAACTGGGCCACGAGCCTAGAACAGCGCCGTCAAGTTCTGTATCCTAAAACTTTCTTTTGGGCGTCGCGACGCGCAAAAACACTGTATCGCAACCGCTAATGTGCTCCAGATCCTGCTAAAATATGCCGGACACATGTCACAATCAGAGAGGTTTGCTATCATGTGCCCTTGCTAATATGCGTATGACATGTGTCAATATCACAACAAACTTGCTAACATGCACCGGACACATGTCATCATCACATGCTGCCGACAATCATCATCGTCACGTCAGTGCCACGTCAGCACATGCATCATCAATGACGTCAGCACAATAATTCAGTGGTCGCCATGTCAACACAATAATTCAGCTTCCAACATCCGCCAGACACGTGTCACCATCTCAGCGAAGCCGTCGAACATGTGTCGAAGATTAACGCGCGTCGCGACGCGTGACACCAAAATTTGTCTATAAATAGAAGCTGAAATTTACATTTCATTTTATACTTTCTTCTAAGGAATTCCTTAAGAATACTAGAAGATTGTGTCTTGTTTGTTTATTTACCGCTTTCTGTAATTAATTTTATTTACTTTTCGCAATAGTACTTTCTTTTCTATACTTTTCAGTTTTTACTATTCAGCATGAGTATGTAACTTTCTTCCGCTGGGGTGAAAGGTAAGCTTTTATTACTAATATTTAGATTAATCTCCCTTAATTATAATATATAATTATTTAAAACATGACTTAATGGGATATTGCCTTATAGTCGGTTGGACTTAAATAAAATTGGTTTTACATTTTCTTTTATTGTACTTTTACATTTTTAAATTTCCAGCATTTAATTGATTTAATTTCCAGTATTTACTTTATTTAATTTCCAGCATTTACTTTATTCTTTTATTTTATTTAAGCTTTTATTAGCCTTAGATATGTGTCGTAACTAAACCCATTATCTGGGGTTGTGATGAATTCCAATATCACCGGTTTATAAGAGGTTATTTTATAGTTTGGGTAGTATAAATATTTATTTATTCAGTCTTAAGCTTAATGCTTCTTGTTAACTGGCCATTAATAAGATTGATTTGGTAAACTTAAAATAAACTTGACAAAGGAATTTTAGGTTTCAGCTTTAGACTTAATAGCCCACGATCTTCCTTGAGGCTAGATAATCCTTTAATAGAATTCCTTACAGGATAGACATATACCTGTTGGGTGGGGATAGCCACAATTGGAACTTAATCTTAATGAATTCAGGTAACTTGGCATAAGATATGGTTAGGCAATTCATGTGTTTATACCCAAATTCTTATAAACACATGAATTGCCTAACCATATCTCATACCAGTTTCTTAATGTTAATATCAAACTCATCAAGTTCAATCTTTCTATAATTGCCACGATTTCTCAAAAATTCCTTTTTAAGAAAAGTAGCAAAGCGATTAACAAATACATTTCGTTGCTCAGAATCATAGGATTGATATCCCAAGAAGATTTCAGGATATCCAAATAAATTATATTTATACCCCTGAGTGCTACTTTATCCTGCTGCGCAACTCTAACGAATGCAAGACAACCCCAAATCTTTAAATATATAAGACTTGGATTTTTACCTAACCATATCTTATACGAGGTTGCAGAATTAGTTTTTGATGGAATCCTATTAAGTATGTGGGCAGTAGTGAGTAAAGAGTAACCCCAAAGGTAATATGGAATATCTATATAGCTCATCATGGATCACACCATATCCAATAAAGTATGATTTTTTGCTCAGACAAACTATTGTGTTGAGGTGTTCCTGGTGGGCTATATTGGGCAAGAATTTCATTTTCCGTTAAATAATTTCTGAATTCGTTACTAATGTATTCACAGCCTCGATCTGATCGAAGGCACTTGGTGAATTTACTGGTTTCTTTTTAACTTCATTTCAGAATATTTTAAACTTGTCAAATGTTTCCAATTTATGTCTCATCAAATAGACATATCCATATCTAGACTTATCATCTGTGAAAGTCACGAAGTATGTTGTGTTGGGATTTTGGGTAAAGGGCGCGGCGGAAGCGCGGTTCGGGCGAAATCGTAATTTTAAAACTTTTTAAATTATTGAATAAATTATTCAATATCAAATATGAATAATTCATTCATATTTCACCTAAACTTATTTATTCGATATCAAATAACGACATAAAATACTAAGAAACGTCGTGAAACTTTTACAAAAACGTTTTTCCGCAAAATGGCTTAAAACACATTTTTGACCGAACCAACCACCAAATACACATGAGGGCTGCCCAGGTACCCGAACAGTGACCAATTCACTGTTTGGGCAGCCGTCACCTGGTTGGCTCAAAAGTCACCTGGTAACGCCGTTTTTCACCGTTTTCGCTTATTTCAGCTCCGAAACAATTTCTAAAAATTGTTCCAACACCCAAAACACATCCAAAACATTCAAATGACATCATTTTTCATCACAAACAACCCAGTTTTCCAGATCTAATTTTGTAAAAAAATAATAATTTTCCATGCTTTAATCCAACTTTTTCAACATTAATCTAATTAATCACATCATCAATCAAAGTCACCACACATGAACCACCCAAGAACAATTCTATGCATTACAAGAGTGGTCATAACACTCTAGAATGACAACTTTGTTAGGGTTTGTGCTCAGAGTGCCAATCCGGATCGTATTTATGTCTAATTTATAAATACGAGCAATTGTATTTTCCATAATATTACTAATTTAATGGTAGCACCCTTGTCTTTTATACGTTTATTCGATCTAATTACGATTAGATATCTGATTACGATTAGATAGAAACTGAATCTGGTTCAGTGATACGTGTATATTAGACAAAGACCCTAGGATTTACAGTATAGTGCGCAGTTACAACGTAGGTTGAAATTGACATTGGGAAGCGCACTATTAGTTGTATATCCTTAAATAAAGTTCCTGGCCAAGATTTACTAACACGGGTCAGTTAGTAAAATCTGCTGAGACCAGTATATGTCGTATATCGTGACTTGGTCCGATGGTTTATCCCAGTGAACCAGGAGTCTCGGGAGACTCGTATAGACATGTAGTTGTTTATTTGATAAGACACTGAATGACTCACTGAAGGTTTCCTAATAGATGGTACACCAAAGTCAATAGGAACCTTCTCAAGTTGAGCGAGCATAGTGGTCCTTCGACTTGAGATACCACTGTGGATATATGAGTTATCATCCACACTTTGATGGTAGTCACGTCAACGATCTAGCCATGATCAGACCTCCGCCTGTTCTTTGGGTGTGGACTGATGCTCATGATATCCTGTGCGTATCAAGATAGGATCCGACAGTCCTGTGTACAGGGCATAGGCATCCAACATGTGTTTGCGATCTAGTAAATCCATGGCCGTGGTATAACTTCGGAAATCAGTTCCGAGTGTTATTTAGAGATCGTAAATTGAAAGTCGATTATATTATACCGAACAGATTTGACGTTCTCATTTATATCCCAAGTATAATACGGATAGCCCGTGACAGAGGGATTATACGTATGCAGTGACCTCGGCTTGTATAGTTTAGCAAGATTATCTGTGGTCGTCATAATCCATGAGTGAGTGGATTATGGACACGAAATTGGATTTCGTGACAGATAAACCTAAACTTAGAGAGTCCCACAATATGAAGTGTACTCGTTGAGCACTTGGGCAACTCAATATGAATAATACAGATTATTCATAATACTTCACCGGATTAAATGAGTTAATTGGATCGTTTAATTGGTTAAACGATAACACATGCAATTAAGAGATTTTGTCCGCTAATAATTATTGTGTATTTGTATTTGATACATAATACGATTAGATACACATTAATTATTCGTCAAATGAGATTTTGACACATGCCATAAATATATGTATTTATTATTTATTGTAAATAAAAATATACATATATAATAATAATTGTATTAATTGATTATTTAATATTTAATTGTTAAATATTATAATGATTAATTAATTCAACCTTTTTTCATTAAATGTTATGAAATGTTGTGAGTTATTATTGGTGCATTTGGCATGAATTTAATTATACTTTGTTTGTCCAATTATGATTGGCTAAAATGAAGTGAATTTGGCATTTAATTTGATTAAATTTAAAAGATAAAATTACCCCCCTTTATTGTCAATTTCGAAATTAACATATATTAAGAGGAAAAAGTTATTTTCTTCTTGACTTCTTGATCACCATTGCCGTGAGCACCATGAAAAAAATGGGTTTCAACCTTTCTTTGAAAATCCATGAAGATTTGTAAGAAAAAATCTTGGATTTATGAGTTTTAAGGTAAGTCTTCATAACCCATGGCTTAGAAATTTGATTTCTTGTTTTCTTGATGACTTAGAATAGTTTTAGGGTTCTTACAAATCTGATTTTTTTTGGGCTTTTGGTTGTTGTGGTTGATTTGGAAGTTTGGAAGCATGTGTGAAGTAAAATGGTGAATATTATTGTAATATTAAGCCAATTTATTCAATTATTGAAGTGTTGTCATTCTAGAGTTGTTGATCCACTCTAAATAGCCTAGAATTGTTCCTGGGTTGTTCATGTATGGTGGGACTCAATTGGTGTTGGATTAATTTGATTA
Source organism: Zanthoxylum bungeanum (assembly GCA_019454045.1). Classification (NCBI taxonomy): domain Eukaryota; kingdom Viridiplantae; phylum Streptophyta; class Magnoliopsida; order Sapindales; family Rutaceae; genus Zanthoxylum; species Zanthoxylum bungeanum. The sequence continues at coordinate 31,520 of SKCR01024932.1, read as the reverse complement.
ATCTTGGGTATTTTGGATTAAAGCATGAAAATAGGGAAAATTTCGTTTCTGGATCAGACCTGCACTTGATTCTGTTTTGGTGTTGAAAATTTTGTATTTAGAATGTATTGGATGTGTTTTGGAAGTTGGCACAATTTCCGGAAAGTGTTTCCGACTTGAAATAAGCGAAAACGGCCAAACATGGCGTTACCGGATGGATTTTGAGCCAATCGGGTGATGGCTGTCTAAACAGTGAATCCGTCACTGTTCGGGCAGCCCATGAACTGCCCCGACACTATTGGATCTAACCTGGGCAGTTTCCATAAGTGTCGAGTAGTCGGTTCGGGTAAAAATGCGTTTTAGGCAATTTTGCGGAAAAACGGTTTTCGTAAATATTTCGCGAGTTTTCAACTTGTCTATGTCAATATTTAATATTGAATAAATAGGTTTAGGTGAAATATGAATAAATTATTCATATTAGATATTGAATAATTTATTCTGTATTATTGAAAAAGTTTTAAAATATGATTTCGCCCGGACCTGCCCTTCCGCTGCGCCTCATCACCCAAAACCCCAACAAAAATGGTATCAGAATGGGTCTGATGCTTCATCCATTACATTATTCATGCTTGATATTTGATATTTAATCCAATTTTAATGTTCGCACATGCTAGGAATCTAGATATGTTTCTTAACTATTCGGTTCTACGCTAACGAATATGTAACAGAAATTTAATTGTTACATTGATTTATATGTTCTAAGGTAGAATTGAATTGTTTAGAAAATGATTTAGATTAAATTCTGCATTTGATGTAGATTAAAACTTCCATAGGAAAATCCTCGTTTTTAAATATGGCTGTAAAGTAACGTGTATTGGATACATGTTTCTTAGTCCGTCTTGTCAGTACGGTTCATGGGTATTTTTCTATAAGTGCATCCGAGATCGTGCCAAAGCTGTGAGGGTGTAGTTATAGGATTATTATCCATACTGGTTGTATATTGATACTGGATAAATTCAAGTGAAAGTGAAAATCCTGAACGTGCCAAAGCTGTCAAGACTACACCGGTAGCTTGAGTTTGTCATTAACAAGTGTAGCCTTGATACGCCTCCCTGTGAACGTGCCAAAGCTGTCACAGCGAGAAACGGTCAGGACCAAAACTAGGAGTCACTGGTGAGTGATTGACAAAGTGTTGTCTACCTAATAAATATACGTAGACGAGATCGTGCCAAAGCTGTGAGTCGAAATATATTCATGGGATCCTACTCTCACTATGGAATTCGATTTAATTATTGAATTCCCGTTGTCCGTTGGGGATTACGGTATTACATAAAGTAGTGGGAGACACTGCTGGGTTAAAAATCCATAACTCAGGCAATGCGTAATATTTTAGAATTTACTGCTTTTGTTTTCCTTTTATTCTATATTGCTTATAGATTTATGCTTCTAATCCACTGCATTGTATATTACTTGAATATATTTTCTGACATTACTTATGGTTGCGTAGTTCTATAATAGGTTCTAGAAAGACAGTAGACTTAAATATAGTTAGATTAGTTAAAACCATCAGGAACTGTTGTTCCGATTTTCTTAGAAAATCAAGATGGTTTGTGACTTAGTTTCTAAGTCGCGATTAGGTAATCTAAATAGATATCTGCTTTAGGATATCCTTCTAGAAAGATTAGTTTCTTATGCAGTAAGAATTGACACGAATCAGTTCATGTCTCGAGATTCTTGACTGTCATTAAGAAAACCCCTTTAGTATTTGTTTATCTTTTATGGACGTTTCTTGGCTTTTAGTGACTTTTAGAAGTCACGTGTCTGACACTGTTTGCTAATCAATTATTTACAATCGTTGTGAATAATTGAACGCAAATTATAAAGCTTAAGAAATGAGATACGTATAGTTGTGTATAGAGAATTTTGATTCTCACAATACGATAATTATAGGTATTGGATATATGATCTCCCGTCTAGTTGATTAAAATAATGTTTAATAACTGTTTTGATATTTGATATCAGAACTTGTGACTATTGGATAGTTACTTGTTCTGTATAAACAATTGTTACTGATATAGCGTCTGAGTCATATTGATGTGGAATTTGGATTCTACAAAATATGAATGATGCTAGCTAAGGAAAACGGTTGGGTTTGTTGGACAGACTCGATTTGTTAAAGCGGACTTACTTGTTGGTGCCTACCTCTTGAGTGCTGGTGAGCTCTTGAGGGCCATGAGTATGTGATACACATTGAGATGTGTATATGATACCATGGATTGGCATTAGAGCAAGTGGGAGAAATTATTTTGGGTTGGTGCTCGGAGTGCCAATCCGGATCGTATTTATGTCCAATTCATAAATACGAGCAATTGTATTTTCCATAATATTACTAATTTAACGGTAGCACCCTTGTCTTTTATACGTTTATTCGATCTAATTGCGATTAGATATCTGATTACGATTAGATCAAAACTGAATCTGGTTCAGTGATGCTTGTATATAAGACAAAGACCTTAGGATTTACAGTATAGTGTGCAGTTACAACGTAGTTTGTAATTGACATTGGGAAGCGCACTATTAGTTGTATATCCTTAAATAAAGTTCCTGGTCAAGATTTACTAACACGGGTCGGTTAGTAAAATCTACTGAGACCAGTATATGCGTATATCGTGACTTGGTCTGATGGTATATCCTAGTGAACCATGAGTCTCAGGAGACTCGTATAGACATGTATGGGTTTATTTGATAAGACACTTATTTGATAAGACACTGAACGACTCACTGAAGGTTTCCTAATTGATGGTACACCAATGTCAATATGAACCTTCTCGAGTTGAGCGAGCATAGTGGTCATTCGACTTGAGATAACACTGTGGATATATGAGTTATCCTCCACACTTTGATGGCAGTCACGTCAACGATAAAGCCATGATCAGACCTCTGCCTGTTCGTTGGGTGTGGACTGATGCTCATGATATCATATGCGTATCAAGAAAGGATCTGACAGTCCTGTGTATAGGGCATAGGCATCCAGCACGTGTTTGCGATCTAGTAAATCCATGGCCGTTGTATAACTTTGCAAAAAATCAGTTCCGAGTGTTATTTAGAGATCGTAAATTGAAAGTCGACTGTATTATACCGAATGAATTTGACGTTTTCATCTATATCGCAGGTGTAATACGGATAGCCTGTGACAGAGGGATTATAGTATGCAGTGACCTCGGCTTGTATAGTTTAGCGAGATTATCTGTGGTCGTCATAATCCATGAATGGGTGGATTATGGACACGAAATTGGATTTCGTGACAGATAAACCTAAACTTAGAGAGTCCCACAATATGAAGTGTACTCGTTGAGCACTTGGGCAACTCAATATGAATAATACAGATTATTCATAATACTTCACCGGATTAAATGAGTTAATTTGGATCGTTTAATTGGTTAAACGATAACACATGCAATTAAGAGATTTTGTCCGCTAATAATTATTGTGTATTTGTATTTGATACATAATACGATTAGATACACATTAATTATTCGTCAAATGAGATTTTGATACATGCCATAAATATATGTATTTATTATTTATTGTAAATAAAAATACATATATATATATATATAATAATTATAATAATTATATTAATTGATTATTTAATATTTAATTGTTAAATATTATAATGATTAATTAATTCAACCTTTTTCATTAAATGTTATGAAATGTGGTGAGTTATTATTGGTGCATTTGACATGAATTTAATTATACTTTGTTCGTCCAATTATGATTGGCTTAAATAAAGTGAATTTGGCATTTAATTTGATTAAATTTAAAAGATAAAATTACCCCCCTTTTATTGTCAATTTCGAAATTAACATATATTTAGAGGAAAAAGTTGTTTTCTTCTTGACTTCTTGATCACCATTGCCGTGAGCACCATGACAAAAATGGGTTTCAACCTTTCGTTGAAAATCCATGAAGATTTGTAAGAAAAATGAAGAAAAAAGCTTGGATTTATGAGTTTTAAGGTAAGTCTTCATAACCCATTGCTTAAAAATTTGATTTCTTGTTTTCTTGATGACTTAGAATAGTTATAGGGTTCTTACAAATCTGATTCTTTTTGGGCTTTTGGTTGTTGTGGTTGATTTGGAAGTTTGGAAGCATGTGTGAAGTGAAATTGGTGAATATTATTGTAATATTAAGCCAATTTAGTCAACGAATAGCACTTCACACATGCTTCCAAACTCACATGCCAAGCGAACTCTTACTTCAATTACAAAATGCTATGACAAAAATTTACAAAGCTCGCTCAAAAAAATGAGACTTCTTATGATTCATGGTATTCCTAGTGATATTCGTTGGGTAATTGAAGCAAGAGTTCGCTTGGCAGGTGAGTCATCCGACTCCCTCATTCCTTACATGTCTGGTTTAGGGAAAAACACCTATGCTAAAAAATGAAGTGCTAAACAATTAGGTGTTTGTTATAAATGTGCATGTTGCACATGCAACACTCGTTGTCGTTCTTTGGAATGGTGTCTGATAATCGCGAAGATAAAATTCAATTTATTAGAGATGGACTGATGATGAGCGGAAAATATATCAATATTTACCGCTCATTTTACTTAATATTTTGTTTAGTTTCTCGGTTTGATGAACGTTTTGATGTGTTTTAGTTTATTTTGCAGATAAAATAATATTGGGATACAATGAAATCAGTTAGGATGAATGTGGGTCAAATAAGGGTAAAAATTGGACTTGACGTATTAATTTTGGAGATTGGAAACTTGAATGGCGTTTTAACGAAGTGCAGTTTTGGAAATTACAGTTTTGTGTATCTGTCGTATTTTGGATAACGTTTTACTCCGATATCGGATTGAGCTGATTCAAGTTCTAGATTAAAGAAAACTCAAAACAAAATAATTTCGAATTCTGAAGATTTCATGCCCGAAATTGATGAACCATCCAGAAGTGTGTTGTGTGTAATTATTAAGTCATTTTCAAAGCAAAAATAAATTAATAAATAAATAATAAAAATTATCAAATCACCACCAAACATGATAAGCAATTAGTGGAGCAATTAATAATGGATTTGGTGGAGCAATTAGTGGAGCAATTAATAATGGATTTGGTGGATGATTTGATGGAGGCAAAAGTTTGCTTATAATACCAATCCATTTCATTTGTAAATTCATACTTTCTTCTAAGGAAATCCTTAAGAATACTAAGAAGATTGTATCTTGTTTCTTTATTTATAGCTTTCAGTAATTAATTTACGCTTCCGCACTTTCTTTTCTTTACTTTTCAATTTTTACTTTCCGCAATTTACTTTTAACACACATACTTTTTCTTTTTTTTAATTTTCAGTTTTTACTTTTCAGTAATGATGATGTAACTCTTCTTTGCTGGGGTAAAAGGTAAAAGCTTTTATTACGAATATTTAGATTAATCTCCCTTAATTATAATATATAAACTAGTTAAAACCTGACTTAACGAGCATACCGCCATATTGGTCGGTTGGTAATTATTTAAATTGGTTTTAACCTGACTAAACTGGATACCGCCTAATTGGTCGGTTGGTAATTATGTATTAATTTGACTTAATCTGGATACCGCCTATATGGCTGTTTTGGTAATTATCATGCAAAGTTAATATATTATATTAAGGGAGATATCTAAAATAGAAGTAATAAAGTGGATCCTTTTAGCTCAAAATTTTCTTTTATTGTACTTTTACTTTATTTACTTTTCAGCAATTTCTTTCACATGCATTTACTTTTCATAATTTACTTTCAGCAATTTACTTTCAGCATTTACTTTATGTAATTTACTTTCAGCATTTACTTTTCAGCATTTAATTTTCAGTATTTAATTTCAGCATTTACTTATTGTCATTTACTTTTCCTCAATTACTTTTCATCACTTTTCAGCATTTTACTTTATGTCTTTTACTTTTAAGTTTTTACTAGCCCTAGTTATGTGTCGTAACTAAGTTAGTTATCTGGTGTTGTGATGATTCTAATATTACCGGTTTATAAGGGGTTATTTTATAGTTTGGGTAATTTAAAGGTTTACTTATTAAGTCTTAAGCTTAATGCTTCTTGTTGTCTGATCACCAATAGATTGATGTGGTAAATCTAAAATAAACTTGACAAAAGAATTTTAGGTTTCAGCCTTAGACTTAATAGCCCACGATCTTCCTTGAGGATAGATAACCCTTTAATAGATTTCCTTACAGAGATAGACATATACCTTTGGGCGGGGGTAGCCATAATTGGAACTTAAACTTAATGAATCCAGATAATTTGGTTGACATAGACATATGGTTCAATTGGGTTAAACTAGGTATTTGCGTCTGACCATCGACAGAGGCTTTTGCATAATTTAGTGTTCCGGGTTAGTAAACCAATTTATTACACCCATGAAATAACCACTTCATCTTTTAAAAGATATTAGAAAGATTCACAACCCAAGATAGTTTTTAATATTGAATTTTCTTAAACCTCTACTTTGTGTAATTTTATTTACTTGTTTTTTAAATTTAGAATCATCACCATTTCAAATCAATCAACCAACCTGTTAGATACTAGTAATCATTTGACCTCATAAAACTAATAGATTAGGTATTAAGTCCTCGTGGGATCGATACTTTTTATACTACTTGAATGATACGTACGCTTGCGTTATACGTTTGTGTTTACGCCGGTTAAGTTTTTGGCGCCGTTGCCGGGGACTTATTTATCTTTCACTATTATTTTTAAGGTTAGATACCTTTACTTGTATCTAATTTTCTTTTTTACTTATTGTTTTTGTTTTCTTGTGTTTCAGGTTCTCAGAAACTTCATGAGACGAACCATAAGCTTTGAACTCCGACCGCTTGACCCAGAAATTGAAAGAACCATCAGACAGTTGAGAAGGGAAATGCGAGAAGGCCAAGAAGCTTTAGTTAACATGGAACCTGAACCTTTGAACGTTGCACCACCAATTCCCATTCGAGACAGAACCATTCCGGTGGTTGACAGACTCATTTCATGTATTGTACTTCCTCTCTTACTAGCAAATGCAGGTGACATCAAAACATGCATTCAGATGATTCAGCAGTTAGTTCATTTTGGGGGGAATGCAAATGAAGATCCTAATGCCCACATCAATAACTTCCTGGAAGTTTGTGGCACTTTCAATTACAACCGAGAAGCTGAAGAAGCAATGAGACTGCGTATTTTCCCATACTCATTGAAAGACAGAGCTAAAGCTTGGCTACATTCACTACCAGCAGGTTCCATCACAACTTGGAACACTTTAGCCACCAAATTTCTTACAAAGTACTTTCCACCAGCCATAACTGGAAAGATGAGGAATGACATCACATCATTTGTGCAACAAGACTCAGAAACTCTCTACGAAGCTTGGGAAAAGTACAAATATTTGCTCAGGAAATATCCTCACCATGAGATTCCAAAATGGCTTCAAGTCCAAACCTTCTATAATGGACTTTTTGGACTGATGAGAACCACAATCGAAGCTGCTGCCGGAGGAGCTTTAATGGAAAAAGGAGAAGATCAAGCTTGGGACCTAATCGAAAAAATGGCCAACAACAATTCCTTGTGGCCAACAAAAATGAGCATGATCCAAAGAATTGCATGATATTAAAAAGTGGATCCAATACAGTAGTCAACGTCAAGCTGGATCAGATATGCAAATTCATGGAGACTCTCAGCACTGGATCCACAAGTTCACCATATGGAGGAGCACCAGAACCAAACCAACTTGAAGAGACAATGAATTATGTCAACAATTTCAACAGACAGGGGAACAATCCATATTCCAACACCTACAACCCAGTGTGGAGGAATCATCCCAATTTTTCATGGAGTAATAATTCAGGATAAAAGAAAAATCCACCACCTGGATTCCAACAGCAGAACTATCCACCACTAGGATTTCAACAACAGAACAAAGGCCATGAACATGAAAAAGAACCAGAAATGAAAGAATGGATTGCAGAGATGTTCAAAAAACAACAATCAGCATATGATGCTATCTTTCAGAGCCAATTTGCTTCCATCAAAGCACTGGAGAATCAAATCGGACAACTGGCCAATGCTCAAAGTTATAGACCGCCAGGTAATCTTCCCACCAACACAGAACCAAATCCAAGGAACATAGGGAATGAGCAGTGTCATGCCATCATGTTAAAAAGTGGTACTGAAATCAACAAAGACGTTGGAGCCAAAATAACAATTGAGGAAGTTTCAAAAGAAACAAAGCAACAGATGGAGGAAAAAGAAGCAAAGGAAAAAGAAGAAAAAGAAAAAGAAAAAGAACAGATCACTCCACCTCCACCTTTTTCTCAACGTCTTCAGAAAAACAAACTGGACAATCAGTTTGCTCGTTTCCTGGAGGTGTTCAAAAAGCTGCACATCAACATTCCATTTGCAGAAGCCTTGGAACAAATGCCCAGCTATGTAAGATTTATGAAAGACATTCTTTCACTAAAACAAAGATTGGGAGATTACGAGACAGTAGCATTGACAGAAGAATGCAGTGCCATCATTCAGAGGAAGCTTCCCCCAAATTTGAAAGATCCTGGCAGTTTTACCATTCCATGCACCATAGGAGAACATGACTTTGGTAAGACTTTATTTGATTTAGGTGCTAGTGTTAACTTGATGCCTTTTTCTATTTTCAGGAAATTACATATTGGAGAAACAATGCCAACTTCATTCTCTCTACAACTTGCTGATAGAACACTCGTATTTCCAAGAGGCGTAGTTGAGGATGTGCTGGTCAAGGTTGACAAATTCATTTTCCCAGCAGATTTTATTATCATTGATATGGAGGAAGACGCAGACATGCCAATCGTCCGCGGGAGACCATTCTTGGATATAGGTCGAACCATTATTGATGTACAAAAAAAAGAATTAACCATGAGGGTACAAGACCAAGAGGTGACATTCAATGTTTTCAAGGCCATGAATTTCCCAGATGATGAAAAGAATGAGGAATGTTTCAGACTTGATGTGATACACAGTACCATTCAGAACTCCAATGCAATGTAAAGTTCTACTGACAAACTTAAAACATGTCAATTGCCTGTGGAGCCTGAAGATAAAGCATCTTTTGCAATGAAAAAGCCAATTCTTGCACTACAAGCAACAGAAGAGAAAAATTTCCACCAGCTCAACTATTTGGAGGAATTTCACAATCAGCCTTTTGAGGATGCCAAATTGTACAAAGAAAAAGGCAAAGAAGAGACATGATGAGAAGTTAGTGCGCATACAACTGGAACCAGGGCAGAAGGTACTGTTAAACAAATCAAGGGTGAAATTCTTCCCATGGAAGCCAAAATCACGGTGGTCAGGTCCATTTGTGATCACCAAGTTTTACCAGATAGAGCCGTTGAGATACATGATCCTGACTCCAACAAAACTTTTAAGGTTAAAAACAAGCGTGTTAAGCACTAATGGGGAGAATCATTTGAGCGACAAAAAGAAAGTGTCACACTTGCAGATGCAGCCTAACATTCGAGAAGTCACGTCTAGCTGTCGACATTAAACTTAGCGCTAGCAGGGAGGCAACCCTGTTGGGTTTTTCTAGGTCAAACCAAGATCAATTTAAGCATTTAAAAGTGTGAATACGACAAAGTAAAGTTGCGGAATACTCACTTTGATCAGCTTTTGCGATGCGACGAACACAAAACTTTTTGCTCCTCCATGAAGCTCTCGGCCAAGCCCTTGTTTTTGTGCTCCATGATTTTCGGTCATCTCCATTTGTGTACTCCAAGCTCCAAGCTTTGATTTGAGATTCCATGCTCAAGGGTTTGCTTCCCTATCACCTTTGGATGACTCTTTAGTGTGCTAGCACCTTGGAAAATTTGCCACAAATATTCCTTAAGGCTTCTTGTAGTTCTCGGCATTGAGAAGAACAAAGGAGAGAAAAATGGCCCAAGGCCGAATGGAGAGGGTGAAGAAGAGAGAAGGAGTTGTGTGTGTATTGTGTGATCTAATACACAAAATTTGAAAGTCAAATACCAAAAAATAATTAAATGGTAAATGTCTTTCAACCATCACTTTTGAGTGTTTCACACTCAAGCATCATCCAAAAACTTCCATCACAATAAAGTGATAAAGTTGACTAATGATGTGACGCTTGATGTGACTAGTGGGCCGCACTTGAATTCGAAATGTGAGTGGGCCCGCAAACACTCCCGGGCTTGGGTTCCCTAATTCCAAATTAATGAATTTTCCGTTGCGACGTAATTAAATCAAATTTAATTAAATAATTATGCCTAGCAAAATTACTATTCACGTCGCTAACGAATTAATTCTAATTAACTCGTTCGCCCGAATTAAAATCTAATTTTAATTCCGCGTCGAAATCTAATTTCGTTTAATATATCGAATATATTAATTTATCGATTAATTCCAAATTAATCGTTCTCTCTCTTTTAAATAATATTTTTATACCATATAAAATATCTTCGTAATTAATCCTAGATTAATTTTCTCTCTTTTAATTAATCCCAGATTAATTATATGCGAGTCATACGTCATCAGTGAATCTTCGGGAAGCGACCCATGAGATCCCCGGATATGTTGGTTGTAAATCTGGTCGCCGGACTATCCGAACACGTACGTACCTAGTACTACGTGTTTACCGATTTACAAGACATGGTTGGCTTCTAGCAAAGCACCGTGCCTACCCAATTCTCCAGAAATATTCTTAAAGGAATATGTGATCTGTATCAGGCGTAGTATACGTAGTATTGCGTATAGCGATCCAGTATCGGATGTCACGTGCTAGGCCTGGGGTTGGAATTGTGTCTGCCCCGTACGAAGCACATGTCGGATCTCTGGTAACTAGTCTCTATAATCGGATAATCATGACCTTTTCATATTATCCCGATGACTGCAGTACTAAAGAGCATCAGTTATGTATCCTACGTGACCATCATCTCCACTATGACTGGAGTGATACTTCCATCTTGACACCACACCCAATACACTATGATTCTCAATATACTCAGAAGAGGCGTACACAGAACCGGTTAAAGCCCTGGATGACCAAAACTAAAGTATATTGATTGTCGCAAGTATTAGCGGTGCAAGTCTCAGGTTAAGACCAAATACACCTACCCTGATTCGGACTTCCATAGACACATAGTCATGCTACCAATGGAATTCTGAGGGGTCTATCCATAGCGAAGCTGTTTCCGTACCATCGGTAAACACAACCTCCTATTATATTTGCATAAGTATCCAATACTTAAATATATGAGAACTATGCTGTTATGCTCCCATAACGCGCACAAGTGTAATACTAGTCTATTCCGCATTATCGATGTCCAATCTCGATAATACTACGACTAGGGATTATTTAATGATTAAACCTTCGTGGATTGATACTGTCTCATATCATCTCAATCCGGAACTAATCACATTGAATTTTATCATTTATATATCCCGGTAATCTAATTACAAATGATAAAAGAGCAATTTCCTTTGTCACATAGTTAATTTGTACAACAACACCATGTTCTGTACAAATAGTGATGCTATGGGTCATAATTGTCCAACAAACCCATGTAATTTGTGTATATATTGTGATCTGGTGTGTTTTATTTTTGTGTGTTTAATTTTTGCAGGTCTATTCATTTCACGATGGAAGAAGCTCTCGCAAATCTTCGCAAGCAATTTCCTTCTCTCCCTCAAAAATATTTGATGAAAGTCTACAAAGCTCGCTTAGAACGGATGAGACTACTAATGATCAAAGGTATTCCTACTGATATTCGTTGGATTATTGAAGCACGGGTCCGATTGGCAAGTGAGTCTTCTGACTCTTTTATTTCACATATGCCAGGTTTAGGAAAGAGCACCTATGCTAAAAAGAGAAGAGCCAAAAGAATGTGTGTTTGTTATAAATGTGCTCGTATGTTTTGTGATACTCGTTGTCGTTCTTTAGGAATGGTGTCTGATAACCGCGAAGATAAGATTAATTTCATTAGGGATGGCTTGAGTAAGGAGTCTTTGGATGATATATCTAAAACTCTTGAGACGCATCCCAGTGGATATATGTATCACAAAATTCGTGTGTTATATGCATAATTTCAAAAAGAAAGACAACAGTTAAGTCTCGGGAATCTGACTCAAAAAGACCTTGTTTGCCAATTTATAAGAAAATTGGATGAGAAGCTTGTCCCTGATGCATAGACGTCAATCAAGCCGCTACTTTTCTTGTACATATTATATCTCTTTCTCTTTTCCTAATAATTGTAATTTGTTTTGTTGTTTTATTTTATTTTCTCCGACAGGATCTAGACCTTTTTTACTATCACGATTTATTTTACTATTAACTTATAATTGTCATTTGGTAGGTACTAGTGCTATTATTTTACTCACCCTTTTTCAGATGTTATAAATTCAACTCATCATTGCACTTTTGAAGACATCCAGAGTAAAACATGGAAGCCACTTCAAGAAGATGAGTTGAAAACATCTGTGTGTTTTGCGGTACTAGTGTTGGTACTAAGCCACAATACGTAGAAGCAGCACAAGAATTGGGTCGAGTCTTAGCGGCAAGGATATGCACTTAGTATATGGCGGAGGCAATCTTGGACTAATGGGGATCGTTTCAAAAGCCGTACAGGAATGAGGCAGTCACGTTTTGGGAATCATCCCAAAACACTTGGCAAAGGAAAATCTTATTGAACCATCAAACGGAGAGGAACTGATCGTGCCAGGTATGTCTGAACGATTGGTAGAAATGATTAACTGTGCTAATGCTTTTATTACTTTGCCAGGAGGCTTGGGCACATTGGAGGAAATTTTTATAGTGCTATCTTGGGCGAACCTTAACATACACCAGAAACCGCTTGGACTATACAATGTTGATGGATTTTATGATTTTCTTTGTGTGTTTCTTGATGATGCTCAGAGAAATGGGCTCGTGTCAAAACCTTTAAAAGAACTCATCTTCACTGCCAGAACTTCTCCGGATCTAATTGACCAACTCTTAGCCTATGAACCACAAGTTGACCCTATCATTTCAAAGATAAATTGGTCCGAGGACGATCATGGTAAGATGCGTCGGATTAATTTGGATCTTAACCTTTAACTTTTCGTGTAGAATTTCAGCTAACCAGATACTATCTTCTAAACTCTTCTTCTACTGTTTAAGACATTGGGGACAATGTCTCATTTAGGTTTGGGGGGAGGGAATTAGTTGATCAGTACCTTGTTTTTAGTTTGTGTGTTGTTTTTATTTTTAGTCCAAAATTTTTCGAAAAATATAAAAAAATTGAAATTTTTTCAAAAATTACAAAAATATTTTGCGTTTTTGTGTTTTTATTTTGACTAAAAATGTGAAATTGGTAAGAGATAGCTGAGTAAGGAGTTTTCACTCCTGAGACGTATCTCAAACCATTTTTTAAACAAGTTAGTTTTTATTTATTTCTTTTTAAATTATTTAATTTGTAAATTCTCCATAAAACTGACTAAAATTGATCTTCATATGCTCAGTTAGCAGATATTATCAACATGCATTGTAACATACGGACATTAGCTAAAATTGAAAAGTTTGTAATATTCAGTGCTCTAGTTTAATTGGAGGAAGCATCTCAAAAAGTGATGGAGTAAAAAAAAAACGTCTGAGATCTGAGTTATTAAGTCTGTAAGGGTGTTTTAACACCTGGTGCCCTAAAGTCAACTGGTTTGGGAGTCACTGGCCCAAAGCTCGCTACATGGATCAAGGATGTTGCAAAAATATATATATATCTGAAGTCTGAGTAATTAAGTTTGTAGGGGTGTCTTAACACCTGGTGCCCTAAAGCCAACTGGTTTGGGAGCCACCAACCCAAAGCTCGCTACATAGACGGAAGATATTGTATATAAATAAAAAAATCAAAAATCAAAGAAAAAATCAAAAAAATCAAAAAAAATATTCCATTGCTACAAAAATGTGTGAATTCTGATAAAACTTTAGGACACAAATATTACTCTCTTATCAACTGCACTTGTGACTGTTGTGGGCAAAAATGAGTTGTTTAATATTTTGTCGACTGTGTATATGGAGAATGATAAATATAATCGGAGAATTTACTTATTCAGTAATTTAGAAAGAAAAAAGAAAACAACTACTAACTTGGAGTAGAAGTTTCACCTGATTAGTCACTAACTTCTTTATTCTCTTTACTCTTGTCTTTTTGCTTTGGTGTGCATTAGTTTTATTATCTTTTTACTTTTGTAAAATATTTGTGGGTATCGTTGTTGTAAGCCCTCACGAAACTATAACTCGTCCACTAGGGACACCTAGAGGTTTAAAGGCTTATTGCATATGCTAAATGCAACTGTGATCCCTACGAAAGTGGCTTAGTTTAATTTTAATTGTTTCTTGTATTTTATTTTGTTGTTTTGCTCGAGGACTAGCAAAATATTAGGTTTGGGGGTGTGATGAGCGGAAAATATATCAATATTTACCGCCTCTTTTACTTAATATTTTGTTTAGTTTCTCGGGTTTGATGAACGTTTTGATGTGTTTTAGTTTATTTTACAGATAAAATAATATTGGGACACAATGAAATCATTTAGGACGAAATGTGGGTCAAATAAGGGCAAAAATTGGACTTGACATATTAATTTTGGAGATTGGAAACTTGAAAGGGCGTTTTAACGAAGTGCAGTTTTGGAAATTCAAATTTTGCGTATCTGTGGTATTTTGGGCATACCTTTTTACTCTCATATAGGATTGATCTGATTCAAGTTCTAGATTAAATAAGACTCAAATATCTACAACTTTGAAAGACAAAATAATTTCGAATTTTGAAGATTGCATGCCCGAAATTGATGAACCATCCAGAAGTGTGTTGTGTGTAATTATTAAAGTCTTTTTCAAAGCAAAAAATTAATTAATAAATAAATAATAAAAATTATCAAATCACCACCAAACATGATAAGCCATTAGTGGAGCAATTAATAATGGATTTGGTGGAGTAATTAGTGGAGTAATTAATAATGGATTTGGTGGATGATTTGATGAAGGCAAAATTTTTCCTATAAATATCAAGCCATTTCATTTGTAAATTCATACTTTCTTCTAAGGAAATCCTTAAGAATACTAAGAAGATTGTATCTTGTTTGTTTATTTACAGCTTTCAGTAATTAATTTCCGCTTTCGCACTTTCTTTTCTTTACTTTTCAGTTTTTACTTTCCGCAATTTACTTTTACGCACAGTACTTTTCTTTCTTTAATTTTCAGTTTTTACTTTTCAGTAATGAGGAGGTAACTCTCATTTGCTGGGGTAAAAGGTAAAAACTTTTATTACTAATATTTAGATTAATCTCCCTTAATTATAATATATAAACTAGTTAAAACCTAACTTAAAGAGGATACAACCATATTGGTCAGTTGGTAATTATTTAAATTGGTTTTAACCTGACTAAACTGGATACCGCCTGATTGGTCGGTTGGTAATTATGTATTAATTTGACTTAATCTGGATACCGCCTATATGGCTGGTTGGTAATTATCATGTAAAGTTAATATATTATTTTAAGGGAGATATCTAAAATAGAAGTAATAAAAGTGGATCCTTTTACCTCAGTATTTTCTTTTATTGTACTTTTACTTTATTTACTTTTCAGCAATTTACCTTCAGCATTTACTTTTCAGCAATTTACTTTCAGCATTTACTTTTCAGTAATTTACTTTTAGCATTTACTTTTCAGCATTTAATTTTCAGTATTTAATTTCAGCATTTACTTTTCGTCATTTACTTTTCCGCAATTACTTTTCAGCATTTTTACTTTATGTCTTTTACTTTTAAGTTTTTACTAGCCATAGTTATGTGTCGTAACTAAATTAGTTATCCGGGGTTGTGATGAATTCTAATATCATCGGTTTATAAATGGGTTATTTTATAGTTTGGGTAATTTAAAGGTTTACTTATTAAGTCTTAAGCTTAATGCTTCTTGTTGTCTGATCACCAATAAGATTGATGTGGTAAATCTAAAATAAACTTGACAAAAGAATTTTAGGTTTCAGCCTTAGACTTAATAGCCCACGATCTTCCTTGAGGACAGATAACCCTTTAATAGATTTCCTTACAGGATAGAAATATACCTGTCGGGCGGGGGTAGCCATAATTGGAACTTAAACTTAATGAATCCAAATAATTTAGTTGACATAGAAATATGGTTCAATTGGGTTAAACTAGGTATTTGATTTTGACCATCGACATAGGCTTTTGCATAATTTAGTGTTCCAGGTTAGTAAACCGATTTATTACACAACCATGAAATAACCACTTCATCTTTTAAAAGATATTAGAAAGATTCACAACCCTATATAGTTTTTAATATTGAATTTTCTTAAACCTACTTTTATGAAATTTTATTTACTTGTTTTTAAATTTAGAATCATCACCATTTCAAATCAATCAACCAACCTGTTAGATACTAATAATCATTTGACCTCATAAAACTAGTAGATTAGGTATTAAGTCCTCGTGGGATCGATATTTTTTTATACTACTTGAACGATACGTACGCTTGCGTTATACGTGTGTGTTTACGCCGGTCAACTGAGTAAGGAGCCTTTTAATGATATATCATTGACTTTTGAGACGCATCCTAGTGGATATGTTCATCGTGAGATTTGCATATTGCATACACAATTTCAAAAAGAAAGACAACAATACAGTCTCGGGAATTTGACTTTAAAAGACCCTGTTTGCCAATTTATAAAAAAGTTGGATGTGAAGCATATCCCCGAACCATAGAGGGCGTTCAAGCCGTTACTGGACGTAAAATCAGAGGAAGATGTGAGCCACAATCACAACTACCAGTACATATTTATTGCTTTGATTTCAATTATTGTTTGATTTACTTTACCGTTCTTTACTTTTTGCCGACAATATCTAACCTTTTATTCATGATCTATTTCACCGAAAATTGTCATTTACAGGTACTAGTGCATTTATTATTCACCCTTTTTAGGATCTATAAATTCAGCTCGTCACTTCTCTCTCTTCAACACATTTAGCTAAGAGAGATAGCACAAATGGAGACAACTTCAAAATGACGATTCACTAATATTTGTGTGTTTTGTGGAACTTGCTCCGGAACTAAACCAGAATTTGTTGAGACTGCGAGTGAATTGGGTAGATTTATGGCAAATAGAAATATGCACTTAGTATATGGCAGTGGCAATCTTGGATTGATGAAGTGTGTTTCAAAGGCTGTACAAGAAGGTGGCAGTCATGTTTTATGGATCATTCCAAAATCCTTGACAGAGGAAAACATCATTGGAAAATCAAATGGAGAATAATATATTGTCCTATGTATGTCTGAAAGACTCACTGAAATTATCAATCATGCTGACGCTTTTATTGTTTTACCAGGTGGGCTGGGCACGATGGAAGAAATATTCACAGTTGCGTCATGTGCCAACTTGAATATTCACCAAAAACCCATTGGGCTGTTTAATGTTAATGGATTTTTCGATTTTCTTTTTGTATTTCTTGAAGATGCAAAAAGAAATGGGTTTATTTCAAAACCAGTAAGAGATATCTTCCTAACTGTAAGAAAAAATGATGATTTAATTGACCAACTCTTAGCTTATGAACCAAAAATTGAAACTATTCTTTCCAAATTGAACTGGACTGGTAACAATCGTGGCCAAAAGCACAGAGTAAACTTATATCTTAATCTGTAATCTTTAGTCGTAGATGCAATTGTCAATTCCACACTAATCAGATGATATCTTCTAAACTATACTTCTCTTTATTTTAAACATTGGGGACAGTGTCTCATTTTAGTTGGGGGGATGGACTAGGTTACTAGATTACTTTCATGTTTCATTACTGTTTTCAAAAAAAAAAAAATATGTTTCTCTTTGTTGTTATTTTGTGTGTAATAATATATATATACATATGTATACACACAAACTAACAACAAATTATTTTCTAAACCAAGTGAAATTGCTTTTCAGAGGTGGCTGTGTAAGAAGTTTTCGCTCGTGAGACGCATCTCAAAAATAATTCGTAACAAGTTATTTATTGTTCCTTTATTTTTGAATCATTTAAATTTATGAATTCTCCATAATATTGATTTTTATATGCTCATCTGACAGATATTATCAACAACATGGTAACATATGATCATGGGTAGTAAGTGAAAATTTTGTAATATTCAGTTCTCTAGTTTGTTGGAGGCAACACCTAAAGGCAGTGAAATTTCTGTTTATATATATATATATTAAAAAAAGAAAAAATCAAATCATGATTTTACTTAGTAACCGGACATCTTGCCTCAACAAGCATTGATTGTTTGCGTAAAACGGTAGGGCTTGATTTTGTTTAATATAAAAAAATGATAATAAAGCTTTTACTTAGTAACCGGACATCTTGCCTCAGTAAGCATTGATTGTTCGTGTAAAACAGTAGGGCTTGAGTTTATGTGTAAATAATTTCAATTTCGTAGCCTCTCTAACTCGAGCAATTAAGTTCGCAATGGTGTTTTAACACTTAGTGTCTTAAGGCCAACTGGTCTGGGAGTCACTGGCCCAAAGCTCGTTACAAGGGTTAGAAAGAAAGCAGACACTTTTCTTTTTTATCTGAGATCCGAGCAATTAAGTCCGTAGAGGTGTCTTAACACCTAGTGCCCTAAAACCAACTGGTTTGAGAGTCACTGGCCCAAAGTTTGATACAATGATTGAAGATATGTTTATAAAAAACCTTTCATTGCCAAAAGGTGTGTACTTTAATGTAATTTTAGAACAAAAGTATTACTCTCTTTTCAATAAATATATGTGAATATTGTGGGCATAATCAATTGATTAATACCTTATTTTATGAGTGAATGAAAGAATGGTAAAAAGTACAGGATAATTTATTTATTTGATCATTTAGAAGAAAGAAAACAATTTTTAACTTGGATAAGAATTTTTGCTTTTAGATTTCGCTTTAATTACTAGGGAATAGTAATAAGCTTGTTGGGGGGGGTGCGATGAACACTAAAAAAATACATATTTATTATACGCATAAGTAATCATTTGACACTTATAGTTTCACTAATCCCCTAAATTTAGCATGTCTGTGAAATAATATTCTAAGTTATGTTTTGTATATTTTATTGTGTATTTTTGTTATTTGGTAGGTACAATACTGCTCGGAAGCTCTACAGGAAAAACCAGACTTGGAAAAGGGTAAAAATGGAAATTCAGCATCCGCGTCGCGAGGCGCAAAGGCTTAGCATCGCGAAGCGCCCAATAAGATGAAGACACCGCATGCACCGCTCCACGCGTCGCGACATGAAGGACTTTAGTGTCGTGACGCGCTAAGCTTTCAACACGTGTCCCCCAACTGGCATGCGTGTCGCGACACGCACATCCTTGGCGTCGTGACGCGCCGACCTTTCATAGCCTATAAATTGCGAGCTTCAGAAGGAAAATTTTCATGCCTTCTTTCTGATTTCTCTATAGATTTTTGGAAAGAGAGTATCTTGTGTTTATATATTTAAAGCTTTCTGTAATGTCTTTTCCTTTCCGTAATAAAATCACGAGTATTGTTAATTACATAATGGGGAGCTAGTTTCTTTCTGCTGGAGTAAGAGTGAAGCTTTTATAATGAAAACTTAGATTAATCTCGCTTCTATTATAATAAATAACTTAAAATCTAATGATTAAAACTTGATTTAGATCTAGATTAATTATTGATAAAATTGGCTACCGCATTTATGGCTGGTTTTAATTTGTCTACCGCATTTATGGCTGGTTTCATTTTGGCTACCGCCTATATGGCTGGTTTTTTTTTTTTTACCGCCTATATAGTTGGTGTTATGTGTTTTACCTAACTAGACTTATTATAGACAGAAGTGAACACCATCTTTACATGAGGTTTTATATTTTTGGCATAATTAATTCCTAAAATAAATTAAGTGGGTAATAATGGCAATTTATAAATTATAATAAAGCGAGATTTCTAAGTTCGAAAGATTAAAAAGTGGATCCCCTAACTCCAACATTTTATTTTATTATTCCATTTTAACCTAAAAGTATCAAACTACTTCAACAAATCAAACTTTTCTTTTTCGCACTGCTCATCATTTTATTTTGTTAAATCTCTTCGCTGTGGATCGACCCCGGACTTATCGGTTATTTTATTACTTCGACACTCTTATACTTGAGAGTAAAAGACCACTTTTTGAGCGTGTCAATTATGACTGAGTTCAATGTGACCGAGGTCAACATAACCGTGACTAAGCTCAATGCGACTTAAGTAAAATATGATTATGAGTGAGCTCAATGTGAATGAGATAAAATGTAATTTTGACTGAGTACAATGTGGCTGTAACTGAGACTCTTAATAATAAATTATTATTGTATTTTCTTAAATTGATGCTGATTTATGTATTCATTCATTTAGAATTAGCCATTGGTTCCTTGTATAAAGTTGTAGGCCTCTGCATTGTGATTTTATTGGTTCTTACGAATCAATGTGATTTTATTGATTTTTACGGATAATAAATCAGATTTCTTAAGTAGAAACATAAGTTTGTTTTAGTTAAAGCGGTCAGGGTTATATAGTATATAAGTTGCATCAATTTCGTGGCTGATTTTGATCTCGAAGAAGTCTTAATTTAAGAGGTTTATTAATGGAAGTTGTAGGTATGTATATTAAGTGCATAAAGTTTTTTTTTACATATTGTGATTTGAAATCCAAATGAACAAAATTAAAATGACTTATCTAAAATAATTAATCTCTTATAAGTGTAAATATAATTTATTATTATTAGTTTGGTTGAAACATATTGATAATAGTATTTATTTAAAGATTATAATTTGTAGAACAATTGTTGACGGTGGATTTTGGTCTCAGGGTAATACGGGAATATTACCTCCGAGGCAATCCTCCTCCAACTGTGAATTTGTTTGGTTATGCGGGAAACCAAAAGCAAACTTAGCGGAAAACAAAGAAATACGCCAATCAGACAAGGTGATTTAACGTGGTTCGGTGGACTTTGAGATCCGACCTACGTCCACGGACAAGAACAGGGTGATACTCTTTTTATTACTTAAATACACTTCTCAGGCCTCTCCTTTGCTCTTACAAACCGGAACTTTATGACTCTAATCTCTCACTTTTGTGATGATTTTCAGATGATTTTTTACTTGTCCTTTTACACTCACTCTACCCTCCTATTTATAATGGTGAAGAAATCAGATTCCTATTTATACAAGAATTCCCAATTGGAGATGGTCTCCTTTTCCTATCAGGATTCCTAGTCAAAACTATTCCTTTTTCCCATAAGGATTCCTAATAAAAACTACATTTACTTCCTTTATCCTATTAGGATATTAAGTTTATCCCATTAAAGTAGGACAACTTATCCCTTTTCCGCAAGAATATGATGCTTTATCTTCCTGAGCACGCCTCGTCATGTGCTCGGTCTTCATGAGGTCGGTCATGATAGCCATTTGAACTGAGAGTGTGATGTCGACCTGATAATTTCCCGGTCATCCGATCTTTAAGTGGTCGGGTTACCGATCATAAAGTGCTCGGCCCCTAACTCATGTGGTCGGGTCGGTATTAATGATCTCGATCAACAAGGGAATTTACCCTTTTACCCATCCCGTGCTGCTTAAATATCATAGTGCTTAAAAACACCATCAACATCTGTCCCCTAGTTCTCGGTAACAACGAGTTTGTGAGTTGATGCCGGAAACTAAAAAAAAAAAAATGGTGTGCTGATCGCCTAGCTGGTGGTCGTTTCCAGAAATCACAGAGAAATTGTCTTCTCCATCAACTAAGTCTTCTGTTTTTATTTTCATATCCTCGGTTATTGGAGATGCTGACCCTTTTCAGAATGATTCTCCACCTCAAAGCAAATTGCTTACTTGGGTCGTTCCATCAGGAGATGAAGTTCCTCTTGTTGTCCAAACTAAAAATGACTCCTCTCTTGTAATATCTGTACCAGAGATTTAGAGGTCATGACCCCTGACTGATCCAATCTCGATTGTGAGAAGAAAATTTTGCCTCTGAGCTAACGATGATGTGCTCGGTGGCATATGATCCTATCTCGAGCTGTGAGAGATGCTCGGACCTGGGGGTATGTTACGTCCCCAGTCCGAAGGACTGACTCGGTGGGACGCAACCCGACCCCGAGCTGAGAACGACATTTGGACCTGAGGGAATGTTACGTCCCCAGTCCGAATGGCTGATTCGGTGGGACGTAACCCGACCCCGAGCTGAGAAAGGCACTTGGACCTGGGGGAATGTTACGTCCCCAGTCCGAAGGGCTGACTCGGTGGGACATACCCCGACCCCGAGCTGAGAAAGGCACTTGGACCTGGGGGAATGTTACGTCCCCAGTCCGAAGGGCTGACTCGGTGGGACGTAGCCCGACCCCGAGCTGAGAAAGGCACTTGGACCTGGGGGAATGTTACGTCCCCAGTCCGAAGGGCTGACTCGGTGGGACATACCCCGACCCCGAGCTGAGAAAGGCACTTGGACCTGGGGGAATGTTACGTCCCCAGTCCGAAGGGCTGACTCGGTGGGACGTACCCCGACCCCGAGCTGAGAAAGGCACTTGGACCTGGGGGAATGTTACGTCCCCAGTCCGAAGGGCTGACTCGGTGGGACATACCCCGACCCCGAGCTGAGAAAGGCACTTGGACCTGGGGGAATGTTACGTTCCCAGTCCGAAGGGCTGACTCGGTGGGACGTACCCCAACACCGAGCTGAGAAAGGCACTTGGACCTGGGGGAATGTTACGTCCCCAGTCCGAAGGGCTGACTCGGTGGGACATGGCCCGACCCCGAGCTGAGAAAGGCACTTGGACCTGGGGGAATGTTACGTCCCCAGTCCGAAGGGCTGACTCGGTGGGACGTACCCCGACCCCGAGCTGAGAAAGGCACTTGGACCTGGGGGAATGTTACGTCCCCAGTCCAAAGGGCAGACTTGGTGGGACATCGCCCGATCTCGAGCTGTAAGAATCATTTGGTCCTGGGGGAATGTTACGTCCCCAGTCCAAAGGGCAGACACGGTGGGACATCGCCCGACCCCGAGCTGTAAGAATCACTTGGTCCTGAGGGAATGTTACATCCCCAGTCCAAAGACAGACTCGGTGGGACATCGCCCGACCCCGAACTTCAAAAATCACTTGGTCCTGGGGGAATGTTACGTCCCCAGTCCAAAGGGCAGACTCGGTGGGACATCGCCCGACCCCTAGCTGTAAGAATCACTTGGTCCTGGGGGAATGTTACGTCCCCAGTCCAAAGGGCAGACTCGGTGGGACATCGCCCGACCCCGAGCTGTAAGAATCACTTGGTCCTGGGGGAATGTTACGTCCCTAGTCCAAAGGGCAGACTCGGTGGGACATCGCCCGACCCCGAGCTGTAAGAATCACTTGGTCCTGGGGGAATGTTACGTCCCCAGTCCAAAGGGCGGACTCGGTGGGACATCGCCCGACCCCGAGCTGTAAGAATCACTTGGTCCTGGGGGAATGTTACGTCCCCAGACCGAAGGTAGACTCGGTGGGACATCGCCCGACCCCGAGCTGCAAAAATCATTTGGTCCTGGGGGAATGTTACGTCCCCAGTCCAAAGGGCGGACTCGGTGGGACATCGCCCGACCCCGAGCTGTAAGAATCACTTGGTCCTGGGGGAATGTTACGTCCCCGGACCGAAGGGCTGACTCGGTGGGACGTACCCCGACCCCGAGCTGAGAAAGACACTTGGACCTGGGGGAATGTTACGTCCCCAGGCCAATAAGCATGACTCGGTGGGACGTAACCCGACCCCGAGCTGTAACAAACATCGATCTCGGCGGTACAAGAGCAGACCCGAGCCGGAAAGAGGCATCGGTCTCGGCGGTACAAGAGCAGACCCGAGCCGGAAAAAGGCATCGGTCTCGGCGGTACAAGAGCAGACCCAAGCCGGAAAGATGCATCGGTCTCGGCGGTACAAGAGCAGACCCGAGCCGGAAAGATGCATCGGTCTCGGCGGTACAAGAGCAGACCCGAGCCGTAAAATATATATCAACAAAACGGACTCGGCGGTACAAGAGCAGACCCGAGCCGTAAAACAAATATCAAAATCATTGTGTAAGCCATAACAAACAAGCATAATCAAATATCAACCTAAGTCAGAAGAGGTTATACTCACCTTTTTGGGATCCGTTGCCTTTCTTGCAACTCTACAAGGGCCACTACAAGCTAGGCTCTTCTTAATACATCCTCTCTGCATCTCAGCATTCCACGCATCCTACCGGATGACTTCCGCTATCAACTTGGTCGACCTTAAAAAACCGAATGGTCTATGTACACACTGAGATAGCCTTCTTTCACCAAGTCTTCCACCTGCTCCCGCAGGTCTCTGCGCCCATTGGTGGCATGTCCCCTTACGTTGTGGTCCTTTCTCTAATGGTGTTCCCTCTTCGGGATATTTTCTCCTCGTTTTCTAATAGAACGAATTTTCGGGCTACCTCCAGTGCGGTAGCGTAGTCTGGTGTCTCATGGATCCTCAGGTGGGTCCACAGTTTCCCGACCCTTAGGGCCCCTTTCAGACTTTCCAGGGCTTCTTGGGATTCGTACCCTCCGACCTCGAGTACAGTGTTGTGATACCTTTCAATGAAGCTTTTCAGTGTTTCGTCGTCTCCTTGTTTCATGAGCCTTAGTTCTCCTATTGTTTTTTTAGGGGTGCAGGCTCCTTTGAAGTGCCGGATAAACGACTTCTTAAGTTGGGAGAAGCTCTGAATGCTCCCCGGGGCCAGACTTCTATACCATAGGATGGCAGGCCCACCTAAAGTTAAGGGAAATACTTTGCATATGGCGTCGCCCGTTACTCCATGTACTTCCATCAGGAGGACAAAGTTTTCGATGTGGGATTTTGGGTCGGAGTGGCCTTTGTATGGTGCCATGGTTGGCATGTTAAATCACTTCGGGAACTGTGCTGACCTTATCTCTTCCGTAAGGGGAGACCCCTCTTCCTCGCCCCGGGTGTCTCCCGCGCCGGTCTTGAGGCCTTCTCCCCATCTGGTCATCTCTTTTCTCAACCAAGACTTTATTTCACGGGTTGTGCCCCCGTGTCGCCTTCTGTGTCTTTCTGTTCGCCTGTCGTTCCGGGCTTGGCGTTCTTTAAGCCCGGAGGTCTCCTGTACGTCTTCGTTGTACTTTCTATCTTCCCTCTCGGAGCTGTAAAATCTGTCGGAGGAGGGGTCGGGTGATTGTTCCTCCTCTTCTTCTTCCCATGTGTCTTCTGATCGTGGCTCTCTTCCTACCACTTCAGATCTTATCCCATAGGGGCCTCTCTTTCTGGGTCCCTCGTTTTCGCTTACATCTACTACTCTTTTCCCTCTTTCCCTCTCTTTCCTCCTCTGTCCGGTCCCGGTTTCAGGTTTCTCGTTGTTTGCTCCTTCCATTTTTTCTAGTCGATCCATCATAGACCTCATGCTATCTTCCATTTTTTTCATCCAGTCCATTGCCGGACCTCCTGATTGGTGATTTCCGCCTTCCGCCATTTGTCTTATCACGTGAACTGCTTTTTGTGAAGTTCCCCACAGACGGCGCCAACTGTTGACGGTGGATTTTGGTCTCAGGGTAATACGGGAATATTACCTCCGAGGCAATCATCCTCCAACTGTGAATTTGTTTGGTTATGCGGGAAACCAAAAGCAAACTTAGCGGAAAACAAAGAAATACGCCAATCAGACAAGGTGATTTAACGTGGTTCGGTGGACTTTGAGATCCGACCTACGTCCACGGACAAGAACAGGGTGGTACTCTTTTTATTACTTAAATACACTTCTCAGGCCTCTTCTTTGCTCTTACAAACCGAAACTTTATGACTCTAATCTCTCACTTTTGTGATGATTTTCAGATGATTTCTTACTTGTCCTTTTACACTCACTCTACCCTCCTATTTATAATGGTGAAGAAATCAGATTCCTATTTATACAAGAATTCCCAATTGGAGATGGTCTCCTTTTCCTATCAGGATTCCTAGCCAAAACTATTCCCTTTTCCCATAAGGATTCCTAATAAAAACTACATTTACTTCCTTTATCCTATTAGGATATTAAGTTTATCCCATTAAAGTAGGACAACTTATCCCTTTTCCGCAAGAATATGATGCTTTATCTTCCTGAGCACGCCTCGTCATGTGCTCGGTCTTCATGAGGTCGGTCATGATAGCCATTTGAACTGAGAGTGTGCTGTCGACCTGATAATTGCCCGGTCATCCGATCTTTAAGTGGTCGGGTTACCGATCATAAAGTGCTCGGCCCCTAACTCATGTGGTCGGGTCGGTATTAATGATCTCGATCAACAAGGGAATTTACCCTTTTACCCATCCCGTGCTGCTTAAATATCATAGTGCTTAAAAACACCATCAACAACAATACTATATAACTTTTTTCATGAAACATATAATATTTTGGGAGATATATATTTTTTCAATTGAAAGTTAAAAAAAATAAATAATCATCGTAAACCTAAAGAATGACACATTATAAAAAATATGCAAATCCTGAAATTTTGTTCAACGGTCCATTCAAAGATTACAAAGTATATTAAATTTGTACCAAAATTAGGTATATGATTGAAACATATGTCAGACATTTGATATACATCTAATAGAAAATAGGTTGACGTTTTATATATTATTGATACATTTTGCAATCCTCAAGTAGACCGATGAACAAAATTTTAGGATTTGTGTATTTTTGATAATGTGCTGAATATTGAGAATATGATTGATAATTTCCTAAAAACAACCAATTTCGGACTCCAATGTTGCAAAACGTCATCATGCGTTTAGTTTTTTTTTTTTTTTTTAAATGACACACACACCTGAAATCATTAATATCTTATGAATGTATATATTATTTTTACCATTTTTTAGTTGAAACATATTGATAATAGTATTAATTGTAAGTATTATGATTTGTAGATCAATATCATGTAATTTTCTACATGAAACACTTTATATTTTTGAGAGGTATTTACTTTTAAATTGAAAGTAAAAAAAATAAAAATTTTGGAGTCTCATATTGCAATATGTCTATCATGCACTCATTTTTTTTTTAAGTGACGCCTGTAATTACTTTATTTTACTATGCATATATGTGTTTTTTTTTTTTTTTTTTTTTTTTTTTTTTTATGTGGATGAACTAACTTCAAATTTTATTTTAAGTTCAAGCTAAATGAGAACCACATTGTTGAATTTGGGCATAAAGTATTTTGGACAATAATTTTTCTAAATATTATAGCATGCTAATCGTGCCACATATGGATAAGTACAATCAATTACATAATTAATTACACAATCATTTATAATTGAAAAATATTTGATTCTATTTTTTTTATTTTTTGTGTTTTTTAAAATATATATGTTGTGTAATTAATCGTGCAGATGGATGTGCGTAGACAACTATCAAAAGGCAATCGGCATTGTTAGAGGGTTGCCACCATAGTTGAGAATCAAAAGGCTATTTTTATAAACTAATTTTAGGTTGTTTCTATAAATTTACCAAAAGAAAAAAAAAAAAAAAAACTAAAAAAAGACTTTGAAAACGGATGGAGAGCGAATGAAACTGTCGTTATTTGGAACAAACTAAACTAGAAATAAAAAAGAAATAATTGACGGCAATGCCAATTGGCAATACAAAATTAAAAAATAGAAAGGGAAAGGGAAAGGGAAAGGGAAGGAAGAGGAGGCGGAAACAGGCATTGGAGGAGACGGTTGTGTTCGTGGCTTTTGGGTTTAGAATTAAGGGCGTTGCTGTTATTAAAATAAACACTAAAAACAAAATATAAAAGCAAAACGGAAGCAAACAAAATGAGAAGAAAAATGAAGGGAAGAATATCGAAAATTGGGAGTTATGCGATATCATCTTCGATCAGAGATCATCAACAACAGCCATGCATTACTTGTACCACCTTCAACATTCTTGCTCCCATCTACAAACGCCTTTCTAATGAGGTTTCATGTTTTATGTTTTTTTTTTTCATTTGGTTTTGGTCTTGGAGTATTTTTGTTTATTTAAAAAAAAAAAAAAAAATTTGAAATCAGGATCAGAGTTGCCGGGAAAGTGATTGCAGGGCGTATTGGTTGGGTAGAAACCAGAGAATATTGGATTGGTTGTTGTACGAAAGATCTTCCATTATTTGTCTTCAGGTTTTAATTCATTCATTATCTATTTGAATTTATTTGCAATGTATTTTATATAAAAAATATATATATATATATATATTTTCATTGGCAGGAGTTTTGGGTTGGAAACGATGAGCTTGTAGATATGTACGAGAAGAGATTGGGTGATGCTGGTTATATCAATTTCAAGCTCGCTCGTACCAACAACCGTGGTGATGGTATCATTATTAAATTTGCATTTATTTTGTCGACAGTATTTGTATATATTGGTTTTTGAGGAAAACACACTATTCTTCTTTGAGAAATTTAATTTATACATTCTCATAAGTCATCAGACCCTCTTTACCCAGCAGTAATTTGGCTTGGAGAAAATACGGATGAAGTCATCTTTATAGTTCTTTCTATTGTATTACCAACCAAAATAGTTTTTGTTTTCATTCCTTCTAACTTACTGTATGTCCCTTGCCAATCAATTCCCAGGTCTGCTGACTGCTGTGCATAAGGATTACTTTAGAGTTATCAACTACCGGGATTTGCTTTTCAATGATTTTGGAGATCGTGTTGCTCAGTTGTTACATGTTGAATTACTATCCCCTTTTTCACAGTGTCAAAACGGCGATCTCCGCCAAGAAATTCTTATTGTCAATACCCATTTGG
Organism: Zanthoxylum bungeanum; assembly: GCA_019454045.1. Classification (NCBI taxonomy): domain Eukaryota; kingdom Viridiplantae; phylum Streptophyta; class Magnoliopsida; order Sapindales; family Rutaceae; genus Zanthoxylum; species Zanthoxylum bungeanum. The sequence goes on along the minus strand of SKCR01024932.1, from coordinate 2,747 downwards.
TGTTTCCTCATGATTCTACTCTCTGTTTAGTCCGATTACATCAGGTGAATTTGGTTTCAGTTTTACAATTTTGTTTTTTCCTTGTACTTTAACAAAAGTCGTTCAAGTAGCCATGTTATTTTAACATTGTCTCTCATTTGGACCTCAATAACATCATCTTTTGTTTAGGTATACAAAATTCTGCAACATGTTGAATCTTACCAGAAAGAATACAATCTCAATCCCATTCCTATAATACTATGCGGGTGAACTTATGATTCCATTGCTTCCATTTTCAAGGTTTTCTGCTCTAGTATATTTACTCCTATTTTATTTCTCTGACTTGCTTTTTGTACTTCACATAGTGACTGGAATGGGAGCAAACGTGGGCATGTTTACAAGTTCCTCAGATCTCAAGGATTTGTGTCATCATATGATACTGCTCATCAGTATAACGACTCAGATGCACACAAGGTCGTCATATTAGTGTTCATACAAGAAGTCTCATTTCCTTTCAGCATAGTTGTTTATTATGTTTCTCATATGTTTTATATAATCTTGACAGTGGGTTAGTCACCGCAATCATCGAGGTAACATTTGTGGCGTGGATTTTATATGGCTTCTTAATCCCAATAAATACCGAAAATTACTGAAAGCCAGCTGGAGTGAGGCAGTATTTGGGATGTTCAAGGTCAGATTTCCAATCAACCTATCAACATTAATCATTTTCACCTAGTCATATGCTTTATGATGAGATACATCTGTTTCTTACTTGCATTTGATATTCCAATATCCTGGTAAAATAGTTTGAGGATAGCCTGCCATGTATTCTGATTGATATTGGGATACATAAATATTGTTGGAACAAGAATAATATGTTGAAATAAAAGTATCATCAATCTTCAAACTAACTCATTGAATAAGTAGGTTCTTAGCTAATCACAGTTCAAAAGTAGCTCACAGAAATGAGTTGAAAGAAGAATATTGGAAGTAGGGATTGAAAAATTTATTTCTTATGCCTAGGACTCCATTAGAAAACTGGTTAAGATGTCTCCATTTATGTTTTTTTTTTTTTTTTGTGACTTCATATGAAATCCTTATTTCTCATTTTCAAACCATGATGTTGCTGAGTTAAAATGAATCTCTGATCTTAGTTTTACTTGTGGCAATAATTTTCTTATCTAACAATATATGAATGATTATAATTGCAATCCTCGCTTCTGTCCTGTATTTTCTATGCAGTGTCTACATTTTCGTGTGAAACTGTAGATATGCTATTGTCTCTTGGTAGACTCGCATGATTGATGTATCTTTTAAGCCTTCAACGCCTTCTTTTTCTAGCATTGTTAGTTGTTACTCGTTCATTATGCAGTGAATGAGTAAACTGTTTTTGCTCTGAGCATGCGCACAGAAAAGTGGCAAGGCTTTGCACTATTACTCCCTTGTTAATATTAATATATATCCCCATTTTCTAACTACACAAGTTTCTACCTAAAAGTGATTCATAGATTTGTGGGTAATTCAAACAGCAATATGTTTCCTTTCAAATGCAGGATTTATGATCTCCTTGCATATAATAATATTACATTCCGAAATTGTCTACTAAGAAGACGAGTGAATCTGGTTTTAGTTTAACTTGTTTACATTGGATGTAAGTGTACCAAGCTACTTTGTGAGCTCTGTTCATCAACATGAAACCTTCTTATTTTCAGTATCTTCTGCGGAGAGCTTCTCTTACAGAAAATGATGCATTTGCGTTTCTGAAAGCTGACAATGATGGTGATTGCATTACCTACTCAGGTTTTTGTGAAGCTCTTGAACAGGTATAGTATATTTGTTAAATATGGATCTCAACTCATTTTTCTCTTTATTTCTCACATTTCTGAGCAGGCCTCTCAATGTTCTGTAATTCTTCAGCTCAATTTAACTGGCCACAAACACGGTCTCAATGATGAAGAGACAAAGGACTTGTGGGTCCAAGCTGATATTGATGGGAATGGTGTCGTTGATTATAAAGAATTTCAGGTAGTGTCAATAAAGCTCTTTTTCAATAGCTCTCAATTACGTGAATTATCATAATGTTCCCTTGGACACATGCAGATAAAATAATGTGATCTCAGCTGGATCCTAGCTATTTTAGATTTCCTGCAACTCATGTTTTTGTTTTATTTCTGTACTTGCCCTAATCTAGTGGATTCCGGATAACATTTACTTGCATAGATGCCAATACCGTTAGTTTTTTCAGTCATTTCTAATTATAATAGTCATGCCCCTGCTTATGGTATCGCAGAAGCGAATTTGGAAGCCCACTTGGTCAGATCAAAGAACTGCACCCTGTGAAGAAGACAAAGATGGTGTTGTGAAAAGTAGTCAGGAGCACACAACTGGTTTCAGTATAAAGAATGCAGTTCTCTTTCCTCCTGAAGTAGAGAAGGGAAGGTGGCCTGAAAACTATTCTCTTTCTGATCATGCCCGTCTCACTGTGGTGTTCTCACCAATAAGAATGCCATGCTCTCGGTTATCATGACCTACCTCAAAAGCAATGCAATTTGAGTTCGAAATCAGGTGCAGAAAGAACAACAAAGTACAGATGAAGAAGATTGAAGTCTGCATGGTTAATTCAATGATATGCTTAAATAACCATCGGATTCCTATGCGGAGAGCTTAAGATTCCATTAAATGATTCATGCAGCAACTACTGCCGCCCTATGGAACTGTTCCAATTCTTTACTATGGAGGGTAGCTCGCGGACACTGAATTTGAAAGCT
>SKCR01024931.1:0-77276 GCA_019454045.1 Zanthoxylum bungeanum | reverse complement strand
TATGGCATGTGTCAAAAACTCGTTTGACGAATAATTAATGTGTATATAATCATATTATGTATTAAATACAAATACACAATAATTATTAGCAGACAAAATTCCAAAGTGCATGTGTTATCGTTTAACGATCAAACGATCCGAATTAACTCATTTAATCTGATGAAGTATTATGAATAATCCACATTATTCATATCGAGTTGCCCAAGTGCTCAACGAGTACACTTCATATTGTGGGACTCTCTAAGTTTATGTTTATCTGTCACGAAATCCGATTTCGTGTCCATAATCCACCCACTCATGGATTATGATGACCACATATAATCTTCGCTAAACTATACAAGTCGAGGTCATCGCATACGTATAATCCCTCTGTCACAGACTATCCGTATTATACCTGAGATATAGATCAGAACATCAAATCCGTTTGGTATAATACAGTCGACTTTCAATTTACGATCACTAAATAACACTCGGAACTGATTTCTGAAGTTATACCACGGCCATGGATTTACTAGATTGTAAACACGTGTTGGATGCCTATGCCCTGTACACATGACTGACGGATCATATCTTGATACGCACAGGATATCATGAGCATCGGTCCACACCCAACGAACAGGCAGATGTTTGATCATGAATAGATCGTTGGCGTGACTGCCATCAAAGTGTGGAGGATAACTCATATATCCACAGTGGTATCTCAAGTCGAATGACCACTAAGCTCGCTCAACTCGAGAAGATTCCTATTGACGTTGGTGTACCATCTATTAGGAAATCTTCAGTGAGTTGTTCAGTGTCTTATCAAATAAACACCTACATGTCTATACGAGTCTCCCGAGACTCATGGTTCATTGGGATAAATCATCGGACCAAGTCACGATATATGACATGTACTGGTCTCAGCGAATTTTACTAACCGACCCGTGTTAGCAAATCTTGACCAAGAACTTTATTTAAGGATATACATCTAATAGTGCGCTTCCCAATGTCAGTTACAAACTACGTTGTAACTGCGCACTATATCGTAAATCCTAGGGTCTTTGTCTAATAAACACATATCACTAAACCGGATTTAGTTTCGGTTTAATCATAATCAGTTATCTAATCGTAATTAGACTGAATATGTGTATAAAAGACAAGGGTGCTACCATTAAAATTAGTAATATTATGGAAAATACAATTGCTCATATTTATGAATCGGATATAAATACAATCCGGATTGGCACTCGGAGCACCAACCCTAACAGTAATATACATCATGACATTAATTGTCTCCTCCCACCAAAAGTATTTCTGAAAAATAATTGAATTAACTTATAAATATTATATATTAACTATAAATATTTTATATTAAGTAATTAATTATAATTTCTAAATACCTTAAACCCTTCAAAATATAATTTCTTAATCTCTAAGGGAATCTTCTGCCAACAGACTCCCTGATGAGTGATAAATATATCATTATTTCTCACTCCTTTAACTTAATATTTTGTATAATTTCTTGAGTTTTGTGAATATTTTGATGTGTTTTGTGCTATTTTGTAGATAAATAAAGTTTCAGGACATGTTGGAATCAAATAAGGGCCAAAACAGATTTTGAGTAAAAATGAGGTGATTTTGAGAGGGATATTAAAATCGACATTTTAGGATTTTTTTTGGCTTCTTAAATAGTCGAGTAATTTGAGCTGAGTTTTGGGTGATTTGGGCCGATTTTTAAGTGATTTGGGTCGGATTTTGGATGGGCTGGATCAGATATACAAATGGATATTTTCAAGTGCTTTAGGCGCGCCTTTTTTAAAGGCTTCATAGGTGCACTTGAAGTAAGTCGCCCCACCTTGACCTCCTTTAAACGCAGGAGTGGTCGCTTGCATATAGGCGCGCCTTTAACAACACTGATTAACGTGCTCCTGAAGCGAATGCAAAAAAAAAAAAAAAAAACATATTGGTTTAATTATCAATTTATGCAAATACTAAAGAAGTTTTTTTTTTATTATAAAACAGGTTACATATACAGTTCAATTACACACCTGTAGAATACATCAAGTGCAACTTGAATATGACAATCAATGGCCTTCGGAGCCCGGAGAGCAAATTAGAGCTTAGAATTTGAAATTTAAACCTAAAAACATGCACAGCAGCACATGCTTCATTTGGTAAGCCATAAAATGCATAAAAGTCCGTTCATTTTTGTCACAGTTTGGGTGATGGAGGCTATGAGCGGCTCACCTTTCGGCTTTCATGCACACATTGTAACAATTTCGGTGAAGGAGGGAACCATTTTGAGGTGGAAGGAGGGATTTTGGCTACAGAATAATGATTTTGAGGTGAGAGGCTAGGGTTTCAAAGAGGGGAAGAGATGACTCACTCACTGATATTCTGATAAAAAATAGATATTTAGTCAAAATACAATAATTAAATGAGAATTTATCTAAACTAAAATTACACACTCGATTAGGATTTTCCATGTACTTATACTATATTTCTCACTTATTAATTCAACTTAATGACATATCAAGTGGGACTATAAACCCCAACACAAAAATACTTGGGAAATTATCAATCATATATAATATTATTTGACACATTGTTAAAAAAAAATATATAAAATATATAATTTTATTGACCAGTTCATATAAAATCGAATAATGTATTAGGTATACGATTGAAACGTATGATAAACATTTGATATATTTTATAATTTTTAAGTGGATCAGTGAATGAAATTCAAAAATTGTATATATTTTTTATAATGTGTTAAAATTTAGGTATGGAATTGATAATTTCAAAAACTTGTGAATAGCTGATCTCATACCACGGATAATAATAAGCACCTGGCACGTCATCAATCCAAGTGAACCCATCATGACAAAACATGAACCGTCAGATCATCATCCGATGAGCCATTCCCAGCCGTTGATGTCCTCTGCTCTCTCATAAATCTCTCTCTCCAGAAATCGAATCTTTAGAGTTTGATCACCTAAGACAAAAATCAACTGTTTTTCTGTTAAAATTGAAGCGGAGTGCTGACTCGGTGACCCGGCGACTCAGTTACTCAGTGACTAAATTTTGTTTTTTGTTTTTTTGAAAAACATTTGGTGTGAAAATCAGAAGAAATAATGGCAGCTGAAGAGATTAGTAAGTTCACACCACTGCCTCCATATCCTCAGGTACATTAACTCATCTTCTAATCAAATAAAAATCAAATTTTTAAGTTTTCTAGCTGTAAAATTTATCTGTATTGTTTTTCCCCTTTGATCGTTTTTTTTATTTTTATTTTTTAAGTATTAGTAAAAAAACTATTTATTTATTAAAAAAAATTACTGGGTACTGAGAGAAAAAAAAATTGGGTTCTTGAAAAAAATGGAGTTTTTTTTTTTTTTTTTTAAAAAAAAAATCTAAATGAATACCCATTTTTGGCTTGTTTTAATTTCACAATTTTATCTTATAATTGAGCTATAATTCGCATACTTTGAGAATTATTTTCTATCTTCAATTACTTCAAAATTTTCTGGGTTAAACTTTGAGATTTGAACATTTGTTGTAAATTCTGAGAGATGCCCATTTTACTTTATACCCTCATTTAATTTATTTCTCATAATTAAATAATTTTTTTAAAAAAAAAGATTCATTGACCTTAAATTTCAGTGTACTGCAGCTGCCAATGCCCGATGCCATAATTTGTTATATTTTATTTTTAGAAAACAATAATAAAATATTTAATCCGTTAGCTACCCCTGCCTCCGCCTGCTGCAGCGTTTTAGGTAGATGTTTGAGTGGAAATGTGATCAGATTTTGTATCAGCCGGTGAAAAAATTATAATTATTTCAACTTATTTGGATTTATTTTCACTGTTTTTAGTTGGGTGTTTATATATATATATATATATGTATACAGTCGTTTTTATCTTCGTTGATGAAAATCTCTCACTTGTTTTTGTTTTGTAATTGTGTGTTTGCATTTTGGTATTCCATAGATTATTTTGTCAGCAATTGAAGCATTGAATGAACAGAATGGCTCAAACAAGACAACTATATCGAAATACATTGAATCGAAATACGGGCACTTGCCAGCTGGGCACACGACACTCTTGTCACACCACCTGAATAGAATGAAGGAAACCGGGGAGCTGGTGTTTTGGAAAAACAATTACATGAAATATGATCCTAATGCACCACCAAGGCGTGGCCGCGGCAGACCCCCCAAGCCAAAGTTTCCAATGCCGGAGGGTGCTGCTGTGTCTCTGGTTAGGCCTAGGGGGTGCCCACCAAAGGACCTTAATGCTTCTCCGAAGCCTGTGAAACCTAAGGCGGCAGCTGGGACTGGGAAGTCCAGGGGACGTCCGAGGAAGATGACGAGGCCTTCCGGTGGGATTAGCGGAACTGCTACAACTACAGCAACAGACACAGGGACCGGAAGGGGTAGAGGCCGGCCCCCAAAGGTGAAGCCTCAATTAAATGAAGTGAGTGTTTGAACATTAAAATTTCTTACTTTTAGTAGTAGAGGTGGTTTCTTACTGCACTGTGTTGTTTGCATGTTTGTAGAATTGGCCGTGGTGTTAGTCTTGTTTTTGTTGGATGGTGTAGTTGATGTTGAGCCTTTGATGGTTTCTTAAGTTAATGGAGAGGATGATTTGGGTTAATTCTATCGTTTTCTTCTAAAATATTGTTCAGCTTGGAATGATGAACAGGATTTGGCTGCCAATTTCCACAGCGTAGACTTTATGAAACCGATTGTGACATTTGATTTTCTGGTCAAAATTCCTAGTCAATTCAGTCTGAGTTCCTTAGATGCCAACAAACTGTTTCTTGGAGTATTTTTCATTATATTGACTTGAATGTTTGATGTCACTGACTCAGACAAGAATGTTTGGCAAGTGAGTGCATCCCCTATCATCTGTGTGATTTAGGCACATATGAATAGTTTGGTGTGGCACTGTGTCATTTTTTAAAATAAACAATAGGGCATGCAGTAATGGATTTTAGGGGTTTAAAAAATAGAATGTTCCAAGGAATATTTTTGAGAATAAAATTTGAAGTAATGTGTTAGAGAGAAGTGTTTCAATTGATGCAAAAATTTGTATCAAATCTTGCTTTACCATTGGGGTTGTTTATGAGTGAGTAAAAAAGGGAATGAAGCAAGAATTTATGATTGATGTGTGATGAGTAAGCTAATACCAAAGGTCCCACTTTCATGATCATGGATCTATCAATTATTGTCAAATGAAGAATTTGTGTTAATTTATTGTTACAAAGTCATATGGAAACAGAAATTAAATAGTTGCAAGGGCGACACTCCATGAAATTCCATTTCATCACTTTCTTGTCACTCATGTCACATTTACCCAGCATGGAAAAGTGGCCATTACTTTTGGGTCCTGCTTCTTTCTCAAAGCAATTTACTTTTGCTCTTTTACTTCTTTTGAAAATTTTCTACTTTTTATTTTGTTGTTTTCTTGTCCATGAAGAATTTTACCAAGGTTAGACGTATGCTTTGATTTGACTGTCCATGGCATCAATGCCAACTCAATGCTCTACAGTGTTCCCACAAGCTAGAGTCTAGTGCAGTAGTGCCCATGTTTGTTTTTCCCTACCACAGCTCAGAACTCACAGTGTGGAAATTCTCGTGCGTTAATGTAAGCCTTGAAAACTTTTGTTAAAATAAAATTGCCTTTCTCGAATTGAACTAATCTCATTTTCCTTCAATATTAGATAGAATCATATGCCTATCATGAAGGATGATGCTTAAAACAAGCATATTCCGTGCAATATCTGAGATAACATGCTAATCGACAATCACAACAAATGAGCATTTCTTATTAATTCCAAAGATATGCTAGTGATAAATTTCTTACAAGAAAGAGGGTCAGTTTAAGAACAAGCAATATCTATACTATAGCTCTGGAGGATAGGCATAAATTATATAAAATATATCTCCGTATAACCAGCAGCATTGCCATACAGCAAAATAATGCATCTAGAGACTCTTTAACAGCTTAGCAAAACCACACAACAATAAATGCCTTCTCCCAAAGATTTATCTCAAAACTGCAAGTCATAGTCTGTTAACTTGGCATTTCTGTACTCGGATTTATACCCTATTGCTGACTAAAATCAGCGCATGAACAGATTAAGCCCCAGAAAGTAGCAGCTGTCAACTCTCAAATTAAGATAAACCGGTCATTCCAGGGAAGAGTTCTGCTATTTTGGTGATAACATCCATAACCTGAGGAAAATAAATAAAATCAAATAAAAATTTCCATCTAGGAAAGATGAGATGTAAACAACTGCAGTACAGAACAATTATTAATGCGACTCCATCTCTCTCTATGTAAATACCACATTTCGCATATTGCATTTCAACTTTTTATTCCCAAGTGATATGCAAATTGATTTGGCATTTCCAAAGTGGTAAGTATATAAATAGAACGGGAATGAATGATATCACACAAAAGTCTGGACATACCTCCTTATCATTCTGATATTTGATCATGTTCATGGGGTTTTGTGAACACTGCAAAAGATTTTAATAAAGATGTGTTCCACAGAACCAAAAAATAAATGAAAAAAATAAAGTTAGAAGGTCAATTGAGTATTCGGCACAACATACATCCATAATGGCAGCTTGAACTCTTGGGTTTTGGAAACCCAAAGCGATCTCAGGATTAGCCATCATCTTTGAGACAACTTCTTCAGGTGTAAGTCCAATCTGTTCTGTAAAATGACAAGCAAAAGGTCTCAAATATTTTATAATTTCCGTGCATTAACCAGTTTTTACTAAAGAAAACTCCACAAAACAAAAAACATTTATGTTACTTTTAAATTTATTGAAATATAAAACTTATGCTTTTCTTTATGTTGTTGCTTCCAGATATTTATGAACTTGTGTTAAGGACTTTCCCTCTTCTTTAAGCAGAGTACATAATCATTTTTCTTTTCCAAATGTTGCGACACATCAGTATGATTAACTAAAATGCATTGATAATATATTAAATATGACTAACCCATCAATTTCATAAATCAAATAGCTACTACTTAACCCATTGATAATCTGACAAAAAACAGCAAGAGGCTGGTCAAATTTAAACTTACCAAATTGTTGCTTAACCTCGGCACTGTCAAGATCAAAGTTCTTCAGTGAATCCAACACCCGGCTGTCAAATTCACCATTTTCACCCATATTATCTCTGCAACAAACATAAATTGTGGAAATACAATTTAGATTCACTAAGTCAGGCAATTTCAAATAAGAACTTATCAATACATTTGCGCCAACTTGACCTACAAAGTACAAGAGTAGGGATAGACAAAAAAAAGACTTAGAAAAGCGAGTTCACACCCAGAGTCAGGAGTTCAATTTAGCTACTTGGAATCACATGTATGGTCTCGGTATATATTAACAGTTTTACTATTGAAGAAAAAGAAGCGATAGTGGCAGCAGCAGACAGTTAAGAAGAAGCTGAATCTGGAGGAACAAAATTCCAAAAGCACCCAAAAAAAAAAGTTCCAATTTTTAAAGATAGTCATTCTAAGATTCTACGTCTCACCCACTAACGAGTAAATAAACAAGAGCTATAAACAATGTAATGAAAACTTTAGGTATATAAATGTGTTGGGAAAAATATTCATACTACAGCTATTGGAAAACTTGAAACCAGAACATGAATTGAACATCAATAATTTCAAGAATGCATGACCTCAGCACTTCATAATAACAAAAAATATTGAGGTTCATAAATCAATAACTACAAGACAAATAATGCTCCAAAGATAATAGAAAGCTCCCCTGAAACAATAATCAAATCCAGGAATCGAGAAAATTAGCTTACAGCATTGCTTGCAATTGTTTACGATATTCAGGATTTTGTAGCATCCCTGTTAAGCAATATGCACAACAGCCAAAAAGGTATATATTAAAAAATAACACACATACCAGGTACAGTTTGCCAAGACAGATTAAAATAGAACTTTACATTTGCACAAAAATAAACTGGAGAAAAGATGAGAGAACTGTGAAAAGCCCGAATAAGTACAATTATAACTTATATCTGAAGGTGGAACAATGACTTGGAACAATTGAGGAACAAAGAAGGCACATGCCAATCTGCCATGCTGTGTTATGTCAGAATCATGAAATATTAAGCAGGTCATAACTCAATTACCAGAAGCAAAAGAGATGACCATAAATTAAATTCCTTCAAAATAATTCTATAATTGTTTCTAGGATGGTGGAATAAAATGAAGATACTCTCACGTACACAGTATTCTGTTACATAAAATTTATCAAGAGCAGAACCGACACTGAACCTTCTCAGAAAAAGAGGTGTTATGACAGGATGACTTACATTTGAAGGAAGTAGGATTCCTCATCTCCTCAGGCAGAGATCTGCAAGAAATTGAATATAATTAGATTGCAAGAAATTGAATATAATTAGATTATCTTGTGACAATAAGGGAAATAGAGTATGTTGCTTGGGGACCAAGTTAGGAAATCTTGTGATAATAATGGAAACAGAGCATGCAAGAACTCACCTAACTTCGTGTCCACATTACTTGAGGACCAAGTTAGGAAAAAATGTTAAAGATATGCATCCTCTAAGGTAGACATAAACAGAGTACACAGAGCTCAGATTCAAATATTTTTACTTTCCAACTCTACTTTAATAAGCAATAATGATCTGGGTAAACAGATTTCAAACTTCAGAACAAGTTTAATTGAGCTCCAAAGGTACTTCCGGCAGATTGAACCAATTAGCTTACAGTACCAATTAGCTTACAGCATCTGGGTGAACAGTTTAAGCTTTAAAATTCAAATCAACATATCCAGAATCCAGATGAAATCAATGATCAAAACAGATATAAGACCAAAGACCAAAACAATTGTAAAGTTCGAAAAAACAAAATGATAGAAGGAAGAGAAGGTATATTACGGATAAACCATCTTCTGCATATGCGGGTCTTCCATCAATTTCTCCAAAGTATCCACTGTTAATTTCACTTTGCCTATATAGATAAGAACATGCTTAATATGTTTCATTAAAAAAACAGAAAAAAGTACATAAGATACAAGTTTGATGTAACTTCTGCTTAAACAATTTGAATAAGCTATATGAACCTCACATAAGCATAAAACCGTCAAGAAAACCTATGTAAGCCTACGAACACCATGCAATTTGAATTTATTCCGCTAGTGAAGAATAATATAAAATTGTGCCCCCAACAGAAACTATATGCTATCCATCTCAGAAGTCACTGATATATAGAAGAATCTGCAGACTTATACATGCCATGAGAAGCAAATAATGCAGTAAAATGACAACTGACAAGTAATAGCAACAATGCTATTATCAAATTACTTACTTGTAGATTGGGCCCCCTGAGAATCACCTACACCATAATTGAAAGCAGCTCCATTTTGGGTATCCTTCACAACGATGTCCAAATAATTGAAAAAAACGATTATTTTAACCACAACCACAAGAAACAGCTCAATTGCAAACACTTACTTTGGGAGGCTGAGCATCCTTTGGTGGACTTGTTTTCGCCACATCTTCAAAGTTATCAAAAGAGCTTCTTTGCATGGTTTCTTCAGGTGAAACATCTACAAAAGCTGCAAGACGTACTTGCATCAGCATTTCTTACATGAAATATTATCAAAAATCATTTAGCACCTCAAAATGGGTTGACTGAAAAATCAATGGATAGTAAAGTCATTAAATTAAAGATAGTACATTACTGAATACATAGCAAAAACCAGCAAGTGCATCTAGCATTAATCTAAACAAGGTAAAATCAAAGTTTGATACTGCAAGTTCACACAATACTTCTATGTAATACCAGCATTTCATTAATTGTCATTTTCCTTCTGATAACTTTTTTAGATTTGGGAAAATTTATTCACCTTGCAGTCTCGCAGACTTGCTCAATGTCTTAGTCAGGGAAGGAACTTACTTTTTCTAACTCGGAATGACTATTATTAAACGGAAGTGCAGAAAACTTAGCTAGCTTACAGCCCTTGCAATCAGATATTTAATAATATGAAACACTACCCAGTAAACAAGCAAAGTCTAGAATGAAATATTGCTTTAGCTCATGCTATGTATCAAATACGCAAATGACCTACACCAGTGTGCTATATAAAGTCCAACCAATGATCATTCACTCATCTTGCTTACACCAACGCCGGAAATAATCATGGCCATCTACACATGTTAAGATTTAAATTCAGATAAACATCTATTACTCTGAAAATGAAGTGATAATGAACATTAAAATAATTTAGGCCGTTTTGATCAACAAATATGTCATCAATCTTAAAACAAAATTGAAACTCGCACTCTTATAACCATTAAAGATGGATTAAAAGCCAATGCATTCATTTATCCATTAACTTAGCAAATAAAAATACTATAATAAAGACATATACGGCCAGACACTAGAAGCTCTTAATTCCAAAAGGAAAGGAATATGAAAAAGCATGTCGATTTGGCAAGGAAGCATATATATATATATATATATATATATATATATAAAATCTGAATTCATTGGCAGCCAAGGGCAGACTCCTCAATTACCATATTTCTTTGGCTCCTCCTTTACTTCTGTTTCAACCTTTACTTCTGTTTCGCCTTTCACATCAGTAGCTGAAGCAGCTTCTACTTTTGTGGCAGGTATATCCATTGTAACCCTAGGTTGAGAAGCAGTTGGAAAAGGTGAAGTAGGCCCAGATGCTGGAGTTGGAAAGGGGAAAGGTGACCCCGGAGGAAAGGCAGCATTTCCGAAGGGGTTATTCTGTGTATTCATCTGGTTCATCATACCTTTGAAAGCTTGTTGCATTGCATATTGCTGAAAGAACAAAAAAGAAGAAGAAAGGAAAAAGGAAAAAAGAAATATAAGAATAATAGCCAACTCTGCAACATCGACACCAGATAAGAACGTTTAGCTACTCTGCACGGAAAGAGATGACAGCTGGATCTGATAAAGACAGCTCAACATGGAAAACCGTCATTGGTACAAAGACAGTAGTTTGGCACACTTGTGTGCTGAATGGGGAAAATGAAAAACATTTCGAACCTGTCTGAGCCATGGAATTGCCATGTCAGAATATTAAATGCAACACAAAAAGTATGTCCCCAAGTGTCTAGCTGTCCATGCCACAAAAATTTAGACAAAAAATTTCAGAGCCAACAAATCAAGCATATTGTGCAGCCATGATATAAGGAAGCGCTAAATGCATGAACTTGAAAAAAAAAAGTCGAGAAACCATTAATTACCAATCCATGCAGACAGTATTCCAGAATTATAACAAAAAAGGAATTAACTAATTAAAACAAATGTGAAGAAACAAGCCTGACAAGTGGTTGGTCAGAACCAACAACCAAAGGGGGCACCTCTTCCATTGTTTTTGGGTAGAGATTAGAGAATTATGAAGACTGTCAATGTCCTTATTGAAAGAGCGGGCAAAAAAACGACAAAAAAAATATTTGAAATCCAACACCAAGTAGCCTATTTCCTACAAGCATTGAGGACTCAGATAAAGACTAGCAACATTCTCACATTCAGGTAACACCCAAAAAACGATATTCCCATCAAGATTATTCTGAAAAGGCATTTCCAACTTCAGGAATGCAAGCCCTGAAATGCAACCACTTGATGAGATTTCAATGTCAGAAGAGAAGAAAATGTCTGACTACCACAGACAAAAGAAGACCCAACTGTAAGCCAAAAAACAAAGAATATCTAAGAGACCGATTAGTGATTAACCCCTGCTATTCAGCTAAAGAAGCATGCAAAAAACTGTCACACAAGGCCGCTTCATACAGGAACATGGACAGAAAGAGGCTTCAACAAAGAACAATAAATCTCCTAGGTCAACCCAATTCACCAGAAATGCTAACTCATATAAACAGTGCATGCACAATTGGATTAGTATAATGCCAACAAATAATTTATTCTTTCCCAAAGAGCATAGTTTGAATAGACAAGATAAGATTATGTATATTTGCAGTTCAAAAACAAACTTCAGTTAACATCCAGACAGGACAAACTTCCTGGTCAGCCTTCGAAGCTCATATTTGCATTGCTTCATCACACAGCGTATACATTGTATGTTGTACAAGGGAAATACTCACCTTCAATCTCGAGGCCACCTGCCATTTCAATCAACGTGTTATAAACCAATACCCACATTTTAAAAAATAAAAATAAAATAAAATAAACACCTAAAACCAAAAAAAAAAAGGGCAAGCAATTATACTCACAAATGAAAATACCGCTGAGAGACCAACCCCTACTCCAACCCAAAAGAGAGGCGAACCTCTGCACAAGCAAGCAAAACATAAACTTTAATCTAACTTGAAACACACACTTCAAAAAACTTTTCTACCCAAAAATGATGCACACTTTTTTTTTAAAGAAAAAAAGGGCCTGTCAGTTATATTCCACATTTATTTATCCCAACGGGAGAAAAAAATTCAATTTTGAAAGTCTTTTGGTGACACCAAAAGAAAATCCATACCCAACAAAAACCTTCAAAACAAAAATAAACCAAAACAAAAACAAAAAAAAAAAAAATTGAATTACACATTCGATGACGGCGGTGGCATTGGTAAATTGGGGTTAACGCCAACTGACGACGTTTGTTGACCACCAGAAGAAGTCAAACTTGCAAAACCACCAGCACCCAGTTGACCTATAATTTTACAAAAGCAAATTTAGCCACAAGAACATAAACAAAATCAAACAAATAAAAGAGAGAGAAAAAAATACCGTTTTGACGAGGGGCAGCGCGGGAAGAAGCGGAGATTCGCGAAGCTCTGAGGGAAATTCTGAAACAGCTTCTTTTAGGCGCAGTGATTCCTCTTGAAGGAGGGTTTTTGAAATTAGTGAAGTTTAGGACTAATTTGGGACTCGATGAAGAAACCAACGCCATGTTTAGATTTTCCATCGCTGTGTGAAAAAAACGGCGAGCGAGATGGAGATGGAGAAGAAGAGAAGTTGGATGAAGCACGAGTTTTGTGAGCTTAAAAAGAGTGTCTTTTTAGTTGTGATTTTTTTTTTCCATTCAACAGAACGGCGGAGGCGAGGTTTAAATGTGATTTTGGGCTTTTGCTGCAAGGCCCACTGTTCTAGGCCCAAATCAATTCTTTAGCCAGTTTGGTTTATTTCAGTTCTTTTTCGATTATTCGGAAATATTTAGTTAGACTTTCAAGCTGTGTGAACTGAATTAGTGTTTTGAGTGTGTAGAGTCGGTAATGTGTCGGGACGAGAGTTCTCAATCTCGATTTCCATCCCGTTTATGAAAATAGTACTATCTTATTATATTTTTTCGGGATAAAATATCGTCTCAATGTAATCCCATTAAATTTCATCTTATCCTGTTAAATCTCGTCTCATTCCGTTGTCTTGTCTCATTTTTAAAACATGATATAAAAATATGTCTCATTTCCTGTCCCAAATAAAATGAGATCTCGTTGAAATGGGCGAGATTGAAAAAATTAACATATCTAGCTCCTAAGTGCATGTTAGCAGTAAGCTGTACAAAATGCTACAATAATTTGATGGTATATTTCCCTTTCTGGTTCGTGCATCATGCATTTGCCAGCCTTCTTTCAAGATTAGACGTGCGAGATTGGTGTAAATGTAGCTGATGGATGCTTATGAAAGTTAGGTTTTTTTTTAATATCTTTTTGCATTTTATGGCTTTATGCTTCTCCGAGTATCTTCCCTTATTTTCTCATCCTCTGCTGAGCGGTCATGGTCTGACATTTTTTTATTTGTATTGCTGAGGATTGCTATGGTGACTTGTTAAAGAAAATATAGCTCAGCTTCAGAATCTTTTGATGCCTGGTAACCCAAAATTAATTAAAACAACTCAAGTTGATGAATCAGGAATTCAATTTGTTACTAACTAGAAAGTTTGTCATTGAGAGAGAGCCCTATCGAATTCAAGTCTTTTTTTTTTTTTTGTACCAATTAAAATTTTCAATCAAGATTTGGGATAATTTTTCGTCTCCAATAAAAATTAATCGAAATTTGAGATGATTTAAAAACCTAGGAAATATTATTTCAAGTCCAAACTATCATTCGTTCTCTTCCACATATCTGAGAGTATATGCAGAGACCTCACAATGAGCACATCAATACTTTTAACGATGATAAAAGCCACTTGGAATTAGAAAGTGATCGTCACGAGGCTGATATGTAATTCAAGTTGTTTTTTTATTCCGAATCTATAATCAAGACAATACCTCATGATTGATTGACCTATTGCCAACTCTAGTCATCAGGAGTTGGAAGACCACACAAATTTTGCAAAGATTCGAAGTCTTGACTCTCACCAATCTCTTACCAATAATCTATATTTGCTATTTCCCAGTTTGTGAATGCTTTTACATGATCAAATATACAAACTCTAGTGAGCTAGAAAGATGGGAGCCGGGAATGAATCGGACTCAAAACATAGAAAAAAAATATGGAAACTAAAAATTAAAAAAAAAAAATAAAAAAAAAAAAAACTATTATCATTCTTTGGGAGCATCTGCATCTCTGTTTAAAATAAGGTCACCAGATTCACTCTTCTTGAAAAGCTTCTCAACCACTTGATCCCAATTAGTGCTTCCACCACTGGATTTTTGTTTAGCTTCTGAGGCATTTTCTCTCCAGGCATGGGAAGGTTCTGGCTCATCTTCTTGGGATTGGTCCTCTGGTGTGGCCACGGCATGAGGTATATTCAAACTTACAGCCCTTTCCAATGCGTCTTTGTGTTCTTTTTCGAAGGTCTTCAATCTTTCGAATTTCTTTACCTTCGGAGCAGTTGTTACAGTTTCGGAGCTTCTTTCTTTCATTAACTGTATTTAATAATGCTATGAATTATCAGTAATTTGATCAAACGAAGAAAAGATTTGCTCTGAAAAGTCAGGTATCTAAAGCAGTTTCTTCTACTACAACATTTTTCATCGAGGAGCAAGGCAACTAAACTCTTATAAGGACATATTTAAAATTTGTTTATATTAACCTAAGGTGAAATTTTAAGGTAAACGGCCATAAATCTTTAACCCAAAGGAAAAAGGCTTACTTGTACAGCTTTCTCTGATTCCTTTTCTATCCAAATGATTGCATGATCAGATGTGGCATTACAAGATAAGACAATATGTTCAAATCTTCCATCTACGGGAATCGCAGTCCTGACCTCCGGAGGATACCTTCCGCATCTGCATAAGTGTAATTTAGGACAAGCATAACAGTATTGTTCAATCAGACAATCACTGTCCTTGAAGATGAGAAACTTAACTAAGAAACACAGAAAATTTAACACAGTATAAAACAAGGAGTAGACAAATTAAATAGAACAACTGTATCAATTATACTAAACAGAACAATTTCATCGATTTCAAGAATTTAGTAAGAAACTTGCTGCATAGCTCAATGTCATGTTTCCAAATTGCCATCATCTTGGTAAACAAGAGAATGGTCAGCTGAGAATAAGAAAGTGACAATTGCTACCATTAGTAACGAAGACATGTTTTCATCAAATTTTCTAAGGTAGAATGTATATGATATCTGAAACTTTTGCAATATCATGACTTCAGCCTACAAGTGCGGTGGTTGTAATGTTTCTTTTTTTCTCTCTGGGCAGGAGTGTCAATCAAGGCAAATTTAATTACTTTAAAAAGAAGACAAATTTGGCCGTCGATGGATAATGTGTGTCATATTGGTGTGAACTTACAGTAAAGAGAAAATAACTATTGCAGGTAATTAGACAGAAGTAGAATCAAAACCAAAGCATATGAGTGGAGATGGAGATGGCAAATTAGGCATGTAATTATCAGACACATCTATTCATCATAATAAATTATTACTGAGACTAATTGATCTCCGCTTCAGAAGCCATCAAAGACAAACAAATTGTGGTTCAAGAAGCAGCAGATTATTTGACAATTTTAAACATCAGTTGGGTGTGCTGCTACCTGCAAAATCTTCTCTCTACAATATGATACATCCGCCCAGGTGCATAAAGTCTTCTTGGATCTCTTAGCTTTCTACCCTCCGGTATGAAGGTGTCCCTCAAGCATACCAAAAATAACAAGCAGGGCAAGCTGGCAAAGCATCAAGGCCTGGTTTAAGAGATAATGATAATAATAGATCCCACAAAGCCTACTAAATGAATTAAAATATAAAAGAAAAAATGTCCTCTTGGAGGTGTCAAGAAGAGAAGAACGCTAACCAGAAAATCGACTTAAAAATATCTTCCAATGGAGTGGCTGTTCTTGGCAAGAAATCATCCTGGGTAAGGTCAACAAGATAATGTTAAGGTTTATCTATATATTTGATCCAGAAGGGTGATCTTAACTGATAAATAAATTTAATCATGGACAGGCAGATTCAGAAAAACAAACTGATGATATGAAACAAGTAACAGAAATTAAACTTGTCTACATATATAATTAGTCAGCTTAGGATTGACAATTTTTGATGGCCACTCTCCATGGAAATTCATCTCACTACAAATGATAACCTCCCAGTTGGTAAGTAAATTTTTAAATATAAAACTTGTGAAAAAAAAGGACAAAAGAGAATGCATACATCCCTTTAAATATCTTTCATCTATAGTATTTGTAGTATTTTTGGGCTGTTGTGTGGATCCCTCTCACATTTAATAAAAATCTGGAATCCTGGGTTACTAATTGGTGGAATACTAGTCAACCCCAAAACATTTTTGAATGATATTCAGGAAAATAAAAGACTCAAAATTTGAATTTGAAGCATGTAAACACAGCAAATTTATAACCATAACAGCACAAAGCAATAAGAAAGATCTAAGCTTTAACCAAAAGTACCTGCAAAATAACAGAGTTAATAACATCAGCATACTTGACAGCCAAATTAAGAGACATACACCTAGCCGGCGCCACCGCATAACACCTCACTTTATTCCTCGGTATCCCACCTAACTTATCTCTATGATTCACCACCACCACAGCCAACAACGCCGCCACGCCGGAGCCCAACGAGTGGCCTACAAACACCATTGTATAATCTCTCCCGTTTTCTTCCCACAGCCTTTTCAACGTCTCACTCTCTTGATTCAACAGCCAAAGCGCTGACTTTAACAGCCCATGATGCACGTACCCGCCATCAAACATTTGCATCCCCAATCTGTTATCCAACAGCAGCTTGTAATCGCTCTCTTTGGCTAAATTCAGCCCACGAACGGCCAAAACAATTTCCTTGTTATCGTGATCGGTGTAAATTATATAGGGCGGCGCGTGGCCGAGGGTTTGCTCGTAGGTCACGCGCTTGACGACCCAATCTGGGTTTAGCTTGTAACCACCGGATGGCGGGAACTGCGGGTGGTGGAGGTCGGTCTCGTATACGGCTAAGATCATGCGGCAGACGCGTGGGACCGCTTCGAATTCCTCCGTCGTGGCGGCCGGCCAGGTGGCGCTGTCGTCGGAGCCGACGTAGGTGCAGCGTTTCCACATCCACCGCGCGAAACCTATGACGAAAACGCATTCTACTCCGCATGAAACTGACATGTTCGATGAAATGCCGCTAAGAGATAAATTTCAACAAATTTTAAGTGTTCGATGAAATGCCGCAGAGCAAAAAAAAAAGTGATGCGAGTAGAGAGGAAAGCTAGCTGGCGATTGTTTGCGCGCTAGAGCTTAACCTGTAGAATTTGATTGCGTAATTGGGTTGTAAAATGGAGAATCTTGAGTGGGCATTAAGTATTTCTGTAATGGGATGGCGACTGTGAGAAGCTACTCTGCATCTGCATTTTTTTGACCACTTTTGGCGTGTGGAAACATGACTCTGAGTAGATTCTGTTCATTAATGGAGTTATTTATTTATTTAATAATTTTAAGGAAAATTCTCACAATTACACTTAAATATTAGCTTATGTATGAAAGTATATTAAAAAAAAAAAAAAATTCAAACACATTTAATTTTATATTCAAAATTTCAATCATAGTATTAATTTATTCTATTTACACCTAAAAAAAATTATAAATTAGTACAGTCCTTGAAATTTGATAATAAAATTGAACTTATTTAATTTTTAAGTATTTTCATCAATAAGCCAATTTTTAAATGTAAAAATAATAATTTCCCTCATTTAAAATTTTGAATATGACTGGCCTTTAATGAATAAGTTTGTGATATTTATTATATTCACGTCACTATCTTTATTATGCTTATTTTTGTGTTATAATAATATAATCTTCATTATTATCAATCTATTTCTATTGTAACTTGTTATTGATTTTGAGGCTCACAAGATTTTCTTGTTTGCATCTATGTTGAAGGAAAATACAATGAGCGTGGACAAAGACTTGTTATGTTTTGCCACTAAGCTTTTTGGCTCAATGTCAATGATATCCATGCACTCTACACTTATGGAACAAGAGTTCGAATTATCTTATACAATATGGATATCGATATCTCCTAAAAATTAAAATAGTTATCCCGAAAGAGATAGAAATAAATTTTCAGATTTATGTTTGATTGATATCTGAATTGTACTATAAATGTATCTATGTAAACTATCTTAATAGATTTCAGATTTTATATATGAGAAATGCTAACGAGTGTCATAAGGATACTCATTAAGGATTCATTTTAGGAAAGTTTTCATGGAAAAAAAAAGTAATTAATATTTTGATAATTTTTTGTATTTCACATAACAGTTATGTGAAAACTTTCATAAAATGAATTCTTAATGAGTGTCCTTATGGCAACCGTTAGCATGAATCTTTATATATAATGTAAAAATAATATGAAAAAAACTTCATTATATTTTAAATTTAAAAAGTAAAAAGATCAAAAATATTATTACACCCATGATTTTGTTCTTAAATAAATAAAAAATTTTATTACAATATAAATTTTTTGTCAAAAATAAAATCGAACATCGGAAAGAATGATATTTTTAGGGAATATTTTTTATGACATTTTAGTGATATTTTCATTTCAATAAGATATATATTTGAAAGATAAATTAAAATATATAATCGCTTGAAACATAAGAGAATATATTTACATAGAATTATCGCGGAAAGAATAGGTAAGCTTTACGAGGCACAGGCAAAGAAAGAAAAGGGCAAGGGCACATGTAATGCAAGGGACAACTAACTGTATTGAAAGCAGAATCAGACATCGGGCATGGAAGTTGAAGCCCACAAGAGTTTACAGTTAAAGTTGGTTAAAAAGCAACAAGACAACAGCCTGGATGCTGCTGGATTGCACGAGAAAGATTCAGTGGCATCTTGTGGCCATGTGCATGGTTTTAATTTTTACTTCTACTATTATCCTCAATTTTGATGTCCTTTTGGTAAATTGGTAAATTAACATAATTTTGAAAATTTCATTCATAAATTCAAGTGTCAAGTATTATTTATTGATGTATTCAAGATATTAAAAAAATTTAATTTATTAAATTTTGAATTGTTTCTTTTAGTATTTTTTTTCCGTACCTAAACTTAATAAAATATAATAGAGATTTTCAAAATCTGGTTCTTTTGTCAACTCTACTTTTGCTACCTAATAAATTGTCTTTCCATAACTCAAACTGAATTCTTTTTGTAATATTTTGATTAACTATATATAGATAGAATGTATTTTGAATAATATAATTTTGGTTATGAATATTCCCATATTTTAAAATACAAATTTAAAATTCCATATTGTTGAAAAATATATATATGTATGTAAGTATATTAGTAATATATTTATGTATGTATATTAGTAATATATGTTGTTGATGGTGTTTTTTCAGCCCTGAGAAGGTTCAAGTACCAAGGAGGAGAAGAGTGGAGACTACAGTCAAAAGTCGATAGCAAAGGCCCAATGACTCAGAGTGAGATGGGTCAGGCCGAGAGACCTAACAACATAGCAAATGAGCTCTCATGAGAGCAGAGCCCGATGAGGAAGAAGCAATTGATGATACCAACCCGACCTGGTGAAAGAATTGGACAGAGCTTTGAGGAGTATCATCCACATCGGGAACCCGACCCGACGGTGTGACTGCATGCCGACTTGTATTTAAGTCATATGACATATGCCCTAAGTGAGAATATGAGCTTCTAGATGTCTAGGTCATATGACGTATATCTTATCTAGGAGTTTGGGCTTCTAGAAGACTAATGGTGATAGAAGTTGATCAACGACTCTCATTGGATGAATATTATGCGAGTTGTTCATAGGATGAAACAATACCAGAGCAGTTGAATCATGGGTTGTCGCATCAACAAAGTATGTAGCAGTGGTTAAAAGGTTGTAATGATGAGTTTCTGCTGACAATGGTGATTGAACCCAATGGCAGTACAACTGTTTGTTAAGTAGTTGGGGAAAACAACATGGGGCCAATGATGACCTAGTGACGACGGCTGACATCATAGGTTGGTAAAATAGTGGATTTGAGAGCCTATATAAATGGGTTGAAGTTTCAGATCCAAGGGTTATCAATTTTGTATCTCACAACTTATAGAGAAACTGAGAATTGAAGAGTTAGTGATAAAGAGAGAAAGCATGTCAGCACCCGACCATCTGAGAGATTTGTACCGGGTTTGTTGTAAGACCCGATGTACTTATTTTTGTATTCTTGTATTCCCCCCTCCCCACTTGTAGCACAGGTCGGCCTTGACCACGAGTAGGAATAAAATACACCACATTTCTCCCGTGTACGTATGTTGGAGCCACTCTCAGTCGAACCACGTAAATCATTGTCTCTGTGTTTTTCTTGTCTGTTTGTTAAATTTACTTTTGATTCCCTATTAATCAAATAAATTCATTGTTGATGAATGTTTGTTCGATGAGATAATTTCTTAGAACAAAAAAGACAACATAATCAAAGTTGGTAGGTATGATAATGCAACTTAATCGGTAGGTATGATAATGTAACTTAATTAAAGAGATGAGATCTTAATACAGTAATGGAATGGCAGGAGTTAAGTGAAAGAAACAAATGCAATGTAAAGATTAAGGATGGTAGTCGGGCCGGATCCTAATTGGATTCAGATAAATCAGGGTGGTCCGGATCAGGTTCAATCCGTTCCGAATGTATTTTATATATGGATCTAATTTTTTGGATTCAGATTTTTTCCGACAGGGTCTGGTTTAATGGAACTCAGCCCGAAATCGGAAATTTAATTAAAAAAAATATCACACAATTTACACTTATCAGAAATTTGAATTTATTTTTTTTACTTTTATTGTGTAATATGTTTAATTCTTAGTGTTTTGTCCCTTTTCATGGATTTTTTATTTTAAAAAAAACATAGATTGTCAAATAAAAAATTTATAAAATCCGGATCCAAACCCGGATTCCGAGTACACAAATCTGATACGATTGACCCAACTTAGAACTGAATTTGTAAAATCCAGATTTGTATGAAGAAATTGGGTCTGAGTGCAGGTCGATGAAGGGAAAACCCAAACCCGGCTCAGGAAATACAAAGTAATTATAAATTAATGATATATAAATCCTATCTCGTGAAGCAAGAATGCAGTTCCTTTCGTTTATGAATATTTTATTTTTTTAAGAACAATCTCAATGATTTTATTAAAGCGTGTAGATTTTATATTATAAGATGCAACAAAAGTAAAAGAACGGATCAAACACGAAACATGTAATATACCAATTCCCGTTCAATATAGATGGCTAGCAGTTTAATTTTAGTATAAACGAGTGCGAGTCGAGATATATTTATTTATTTATTTACTACAGATTATAAGGAAATTAAGGGAAAAGAAAATAGATTTGGTGTACATAAATTAATTTGAGATTCTTTTTAACCTCGGATGGTTTTCAAACAATTTCTTTAACTGATCAATCCATGCTTAATTAACATTAGCTTCTACATGGCCAACGATTGGTGAAAAGATAAAGATCTTAACTTGGTGTTGAGTATACGGTTGTTGTTTTTGGATTATGGCATTTTGTGGGATTTTTTTGGTCAATAATAGTATTTATGATAGACTTATATATTACGTTTATAGTTTTAATGTAAAACTTTAATTTCTCACATGTAGTTTTTTTTAGCATAATGTTATGCATTTATAGTTTTTAATAAATTTAAAATTTTAAGTTCGATCGAATGTATTGTTTATTCAATATAAGTGTTAAGACTTTAGAATTTAGGAACCCGTTAAAAAATTTTCAGGTCTCAATACGGGTTTCATATTTTAATTTGTTGAGTGCAGGGTGGTTTGGTAATGATAAATAAAATCTACAATGGATAATTTGTATAAGTTTACTATATGCAAATTCGTACTAAAAATCAACCGTCGCCATCCCTCTTGTCTCATTCTCGAGGCTTAGGTGTAATATCCTGAATTTTAAGAATAGTTTTGGAAGGATTTTGGATTGAAGTTTAGGTCTCGAAATAAGACGAGATTGAAAAATAAGAGTTTAAGCATGGAAAAATATGTTGGAATGTTTTAAAATGAGATTTCGTTGCATTGAAAATATAGAAATAGAAAACAGACTCCGATTGAGCTGATTTTTGATCCATTGAAAAGGTCTTTCAATGACGAACAACTTTCGTGTTGAGCACTTTTTGAAATTTATAACATAAGTGCGTTAAAATGTAAATTTTCAAAAGAGTACAATATTAGGGGCCTATTTGTAATTTCACAGGGATTAGAATACAATTTTCATAAACTTTCTTTAAATAACTCAAGTTCTCATAAATTGCGAAAATGGCCAAAGTCCATAAAAAACCCTCACCCGATCCCTCGACACGCGCAAAGAGAGAAGTGGACACCTGCCGGCCATCAAACCACACCAGTCGGTGGGACGCCACCAACATGTGCACCCGACAATTGTACGTTCGTTGGTGGCCGGCGGTCGGAAATGGCAAGAAAATAGAGGAAAATCACACGTGTTCCATGTCTTGATCTAGTTCGTTGCTTCGATTCACAATGCAATCCACCCACTAAATCGAAGCTTGTGGAACGTACTACGTGACTGTGGTGTCGGTTTTATCAATTGACGCTCGGTTTCATGCAAAACGAGCGAAGAACGTGTTGTGAACATTGAAACCCAGGTGAAGTGTTCGATAGAACCCTGTTAAGTATGTGGCAGCAGTAAGTAAAGCGTAACCCCTAAAGTAATATGGAAGATCTGTATAGCTTATCATGGATCGCACCATATCCAATAAAGTACGATTTCTACGCTCAGACACATCATTGTGTTGGAGTGTTCTTGGTAGGCTATATTGGGTAAGAATTTCATTCTCCCTTAAATAACTTCTGAATTCTTCACTCATGTATTCACCGCCCCGATCTGATCAAATGCACTTGATGAATTTACTGGTTTATTTTTCTACATCGTTTCGGAATATTTTGAACTTGTTAAATGTAGATTTATAGTCGAGAAATTCTTATGTGCATATTTCATTCTTAACTAATTCTTTTTTGTCATTCATTGTTACTTACAGAGTTTTATAATTCACACCACAACAGTTTGTTAGTTTTGTAGGTTAGCAACTAGATCGGTCAACCACACAAGCTTTTGAAAAGTCATGCTTGAGACGACGAAATCACCTAAGTTGCAGTCATCCACTCTAGTGTCCTAGGGAGCATCGTATAAGTTTAGAAGTCGATTTGTTTTGTTTTTATGTTGAGCTGTGTTGAGCACGCTATTATATGTATGTAAATTAAAGTTTTAGTTTGTACATATA
This sequence comes from Zanthoxylum bungeanum, assembly GCA_019454045.1. Taxonomy (NCBI): domain Eukaryota; kingdom Viridiplantae; phylum Streptophyta; class Magnoliopsida; order Sapindales; family Rutaceae; genus Zanthoxylum; species Zanthoxylum bungeanum. Next base: position 53,596 of record SKCR01024931.1, on the reverse strand, counting down.
GTTTTTAGGCACATAGCCTTAATATTGATAATGAGTATTTGATGTGGCTTGGGTAATGGACTTGAGGTCCTTTTGCATATTTGATGTTTATTACAGGTCACAATTTGGTGCTGGACTTTGTTCCAGGTTGCTAAATTTTAGGGTATGTCATGTCATTTTTTCGTTAGATTTGAGACTCAGAGATATAGGTTAATTTTGTCTCATTCCAATGGCATTCTGACTCTGGCGGGATATTACATTAGTTTTAAGTCTTCTCTCAAATTTGAGTTTTTTTATATTTTTTTATTTTATATTTTCAAGCTAGACTTTAACTTTGATACGTCAATAGATGTTATTTGTTTATTTTTTATTTAGATTTTTGGATGGGACTTTAACTTAAATACGTCGAGGGAGTTTATGTGTTTTGTTTTTGTTTTAGATTTCGAAACTGATCTTCAACTTTATGTCCCGGCAAACATTTAGCTGTATTTCAAGTCCCGATAAATATAATTAGTGTATCTAGCCCTGACCGTGGTTCGAAACACCAAATCGGGTCAGGATCGGAACTGAATTGGTCAACGGTTCGAGGTTTCGAATCAAGTCGAAACCGTCGAAAAATCAGTTTGGTTCCAGTTCTCCATAATTTGTGAACCGAACCGTTGCAACAGTGACCGTTGCACAATATTTTTTTAATTTTTTAATTTTTTCTATATCTATAAATACTTTATATCTCAAATCATTTTTTTACATTCCAAGTTTCTAATAATTTATTATATTTCATATCTTAATTCATTTTTTCACATTCCAAGTTTCCAATTTATTCAATTTCATATCTCAATTTATTTTTTCACATTCCAAGTTTCCAATAATTTATTCTTTGTTATAAAAAAAAAAAATCAAGCGGAGAATCTTCAAGACCAAGAAGAAATACTGCTGATAAGGGTAAAAGCATTATAAAAATATATTACAAATAAGCATGTATCTGGAACATGTATTGATCGGACAAAAACCTAAATAGTCGGGTTCGCTAGCTATCCTCCTCTATTTCATTATTATGACACAAATAATAGAAAAGAATTAGCAAAATTTATTTCTGTTGAACACATGTCATTTAGCTTTGGTGAAAATATAGGTTTTGTTGATTATTTTCAAAATGCTTTAAATTATTATGCTGCAAAATGTGTTACAAGAACAACTTTAACACGAATAGTTCACAAACTTTATAAAAGAGGGAAAAAAGAGTTACAAACATATTTAGGAATGGTGGAAGCAACACGCTAGATAATTTCAAATCTTAACATTAATTGCTAAGTGTAGGCATTGTATTTTTGCATATCAGCCCGATGATGAGTCTCGTATGGAGACACTACCTCTTTAGTTGTGAAAGCCGCGGGAAACGGACGTTGGAAGGGTAAAGTTGGAAATTAGCATTTTGTCAGATTTAACTCGCTTGTTTCGCTTCGGGTTCGCTTGTTGGACCTCTGTTTTTAAACACACCAAACCCATTAAATCACATCCAAAAATAATTAAAACATTTAAAACACACCTCACAAATTAAATAATTAAAACAAATTAAAATTAAACTTAAATTAAATTAATTTAAATCACATTCACAAATTAAATCACCTTCCTAAATTAAATTAAATCTCTTTCCTAAAATACATAAATCACATCCCCAAATTAAAAGATTTCCTTATCACATTTTAATTAAAAGATATCTCCCAATTAATACACAAATTTCCCTTTCCTACCCAAATAAGAATTACCCATCCCTTGGCCTATATAAAGCACCCTTAACCTCACCCTTACCTAACGGGAACTGACTCATTCTTAAGAAAATACAAAATAATAACCCTAAACCATTCAATTCCTCTCCAGATACGCCCTCTCTCTCTTTCTTCGAACAACCCTCACTACACTCGGCACTCACCCAAAAAACCCTAGAGAGTCACGCTGCCATCACACATAGCATTCAGCCACACCACACATCCCCACCGATCCAAGCAGTTCATCAAAAACGCACTCAGCCAACTGACCTCACCTTCCATTCACGTTGAAGCCACGTCTAACAAGCCTGCTCCACTAACGAGCCTTTCACGCCATCTGCCAAGCCACACTCACGCATCACAGCCACAAGATCACGCCAAACCAACGCCACAAAGACCTGCCCACCCTGCGCACGCCACTCGCTCAACCAGCCTACCTGTTTCACGTAACAGCCACAACCCTCAACGATTAAAGACCCATCAACACTCATCAACAGATCACGCCTAGCCATAGCCTTCACCAGCCCCTTCACCAAACGAACACACTACCTCCACTAACCAATTAAGAAACCGCCCATTCACCAAACGAACACACTGCCTCCACTAACCAATTAACAAACTGCCCTTTCACCAAACAAACACACCCGGAACAGTCCTAAAATCACCTAAACACCATCCCAAAAAACCCCTCAAAACCGCAGCCCCATAAGCCTTCAAAATCACCCAAAACAGTCCACTAAATCACCAAAACAGTGACCTGAAACGGAGCAGCGAAACAGCAGCGAAACGGACTTAAAACAGCAGCCCAAGCATCAAAACAATGAGGGAAAACGTTGAGTAGACAAATCGGAAAAGCATCGGATCAATCTCCCTTCCAACGGACGTGTAACGCCATTTCTTAGACGACAAAAGAGGTTAGACCTGAGGGCACCATTTTTTTACTTATCTTCTTTATTTTTGTTTTATTTATTTTGATATATAATTGCATGAGAGTCGTTTGAGGCATGATGTGATTGTTGGATGAGCGGGATATGTGTTCCCTTTTGTGGTATATCGGATGGAAACCCGGACGTAAATTCCATAGCCGATTCCGAATGGACGGTAATATGGTCTGCACTCGGGATACAATGCCACGTACTACTTAAGATACACATATCTCGTCTCATCCAAATTTGTATTTGAGCATGTTATAGTCTTTAGGTTATTTATTTATTATTTAAAGCATGGTTTAATTTAGTTTGTTATTTATTTGTTAAAGCATGTTTAGGTTGTTCATCATGCATGTTCTTAGTTTATGATGTGTTTGGGTAATGATTTATACATGTTGATTTAATGGTTCAATATGCTTGTTGTGTTACATTGCGTGGAATTATTTGGATGAAAGCATGTTAGATTTAAGTACCCTTGAGCATGAATGTTGAATAGATTCGGTTAGTTTATTGCACAAATTATATCATCACAAGTGACATAAGTAAGGGACCATTCCGGACCCAACGGTTTGAGGTCTTCCCTTGCGAGGGGTGAGTGCGGCCTTAAATCTTTGTCCCGGTTCACACCGGGTGGCGACTCCATGTTATTTCGTACTTCCCAACTAGGCCGCGAGCCTAGAACAGCGTCGCCCAGGTTCTGTTGTCTACACTAAGGATATTCTAATATCCATAGTGTCAACGGTTCTAATTAAGCAAACGTTTAATGTACGGTTCGGTTCGATTCCAATATACTTCATCCAACGCTATGTGTATCTAGATGTCTAATCTAGGGGTGGCAAAATGAATCAACGAATCAAATTTGTATCGAATCCTAAATGAATCGAAATGTGATAGATTCGTATTCGATTCGTTTATTAAATGAATTCTAATATCATGATTCGTATTCGATTCGTTTATTAAACGAATCGAATACGAATATTCTTTTAGTCATGATATTATTTAATATCAGAATTTATCATAGTTGATTTACATTAATTCTTTATAAATATATACATATAAAATATGTAATTAATATAGTTATTAAAAATATCTCACCAGATAACGAAAATATTATTTTTTCTATGGTAATTAGCCATAATTTCTCAAATCTTAATTGAAAAATAACAATAACTAGTAAAAGAAAATAATAAAATGAATTATAAACGAATAAATGAATTCATGAACTTAAATTCGTATTCGATTCGTTTAATAAACGAATCGAATCGAATTGACCCATTTATTAAACGAATCCATTTTTTCAAACCTGTATTCGCTTTAAAGCGAATCGAATCGAATCGAACGAATAAACGAATCCTGACCCAAATTGCCACCCCTAGTCTAATCTGAAGAAGTTGGTCTTTATAAAATATGATAACATTTTTTTTTTTTGATATTATAAATAATGATAATTTAATCATCTTGTGAGCCGGTTTTCAACTCATATCACTTAATTCCACATAGGAGATTACCAATTAAACTAACTAACAACCACAATGAGATATATAATTGGTATAAAAGATAATTTTGGAAAAAAAAACGTATTTATTGTTGTGATTTTAATGTATGATTGCGTTTACTTATTATATAGTCGTAATGGTCATCTTATCTTTTTTGATAGTATCTTTGATGAGAGGAAATTTTGCATTATTTTTTGTTCTCTTTAAGCTTAATTCTTACAAGATACGATGCTAAGTTCCCAACTAGTTTTTACTTTTTAGACCATCAACTGCTTTACAAGATATAAAAACAATAAGCCACGAATTTAAATCTTAAGAGATACGTTTAATTTAAGATTTGGATACAATAAATATATTAAAATAGACTTAAACTTTCATTAAAGAACGCAGTAGAAATATGTTTGCTGAGATATTTATGAAGCATAGTGCTGACCAAATTCATGAAGATGTCAACTCAGCCCAGCTTAAAACATTTTGGGTTGTGTTGTAGTCTGGCTTGGCATGAATCCAGGCCCAACATTATTATCTAACTTGTGGATTTTTTTGGGGTTATAACTAAGGGTGTCAAATTTACCCGGACCTGGTCCGGATTCGCATGGACCCGAAAGATCTGGGTCCGCGATTAAAATATCCGGACCCGGATTTAATAAATTAGGATCTGAGCGAATTCGGATCCGGACCTGGGATCGCACGGGTCCGGCCCGGATAGACCCGGGTCCGGATAAAAAAAAAGAATATAATAAAAAATACAAAAAAAATATGCACATATAAATAAAAATATAATAGAATATAATTAAAAATATAAAAGAATTAAAATAAAACTAATAAAATTGACAAAATATAAATTAATACAATTAAAAATTAAAAAAAAGGTATCCGAATCCGGACCGGGTATACCCAGGTCCGGATCGGGTAGACCCAGATCCGAACCCGGGGCAATAAAAATACTTCCGGATCCGAATTTTACCATCCCTAATTATAACCGAAATAACAATATCATAGAGGGATGCCAAAAATAAATCTCAAAAACCAATCGGAATTCAAGATTTTATATCATTCGAGATGATTTTTCATTATGATTAAAAATACTGGTCAAGATTCTAGAATAATTTTTGTCATGAATAAAAAATCGGACCGTAATTCACCACGATTTTCGTTCGGAATCTTAATTTTTTTACAAGATTTTTTTTTTCAGAATCTCAATTTTTAACTTAAAAGGTTTTGAATCTCGAACGAGATTCGGGATCTCGAATTATTAACATTGGGATTTGAGATAATTTTTCATCTTATTTCAAAAATCGATATGGGGTTCGAGAGAACAGGTTTGACAAATCCCGACCCATACAAAGGTTGCCAATTGTAATAGCATACATAGACCCGACCACGGTTCAGGTTCGGAACCGAAACCGAATTGGAAGGAACCAGACAGTTCTAGTTCCTTCCAGTTTCGGTTCCGTACGATTTGGTTAGGGTTCCCATCCTAACTGAACCGTTGGAACCGAACGGTTCCAATATAATATAGATATATTTTTTTTAATTTCAAGTTATTTATTTTATTTTTAATTTAATATAATAAAATTCAGATAAATAATTTTTTTTTATTATATTTATTTGGTTATAATATCCAATTATAATTTTTTTTAATAATTATTTTCCATTTTAATTTTTTTTTAAAAATAAAAATAAAAAGGAACCGGAACCGAACGGTTCTGTTCTGATTTTTGATTCCACATTCTTGTGAAACCGAAAACCGGACGGTTCGATTCTGATTCGAAACCGAACCGAACCGAACCGAACCAGTGACCGGGTATAAGCATACCTTGTAGTACAACAACAAAATACAATACAGAGAAATTACTTTATAATAAATTAATTAGATAAACCGATAAAAACGAGATACGGATATTTACAAAAGATACTACATTTAACCGGAGTTTGCAAACTTAACTTGACGAGCGAGTCAATATGCGACCTGCAGTACTTGGGTTGAGAAATTTTTCCCAACTCGATAAGTTGAGATTGGTTGAACCTGTGTGAGTTGAAAAAATTTCAAACCACAACTCCCGATATGTTTGTTATTTTTTTTCGCTTTCCTATACATATGTTTATATATTTTGAATCTGGATTATTAAATTTTTAATTTTTTTTATAAAAAAAAAATAAAAATTCAACCTATTAAGTATTAACCCAACCCACAATTCGTATAGGTTGTGCAAGTCGAGTTATATGAATTATAAGAGTCGAGTTGGATAAAATTCAATCTAAATAACCCGACACTTTCCCACCGATGTAGAAATTAACCTACTGCAATAATTGATCTACAGTGTAACTTATTAGGAATAAGAGTATTTTATCTAGAAGAAAAAGAAAAAACTTGTTCGCTGAAAATAACAACAAAAACATACCAAAACCATAAAAAAAAAAAAAAAAAAATCTAAATGGACAAAAAACCTATCATTCTCACAAGTTAAAGAGTAAGAAACTAAAACAAATAATAAAATTGAAAAAAAAATATTTTTTAAAACACTTGTTCGTTACAAATGTGACGTTTTAAAATAAAAAATTGAATATGGTTTTTAATAAGGGAAATTATCTCCGGTCCACCTTAATTCGGGCGAAAATTCGACAATATTATAATATTTTTGATTTTAACATGTTTTCACCGTATATTATAAAAATATGTTTTTTTCCACTTGAAGTTAAAAAAATATAACTTTTTTTTAATCAATTTTCCATCTTCAAAAAGTAGAAATTGATACATTTTTAAAATTCCGGATGGAAAAAATATAAAATCAGAAGGTATTATAATATTAGACTTTGGCTTAATTTAGAGTGGACCGGAGATAATTTCCTTTTTAATAACACTATAGACTCAAAATCAACATACTAAAACTACTTAGAACTTAAATTTAAGTAATAATCAAAAGTAGACAAGAAAACTAAGGGAGAAAATGTGCAATTACTTGAGTGAAAAGACATCAATAATGTCTCTCATATAGCTTGAAGTGTTCACTGAACCACACTAACATGCCATTGTTAGTCTTTGAACACACCACCAAGACCAAAACCTAACAAAACTAACTGTGATGACTTCATAAAGTGAGTTGGCCAACTGCTAAAGCCTAGAGACACACCATTAATTAACCACCACAAATCTTATGAATGCCAAATTCTGCTCTCTATGGTTTTGAAATTAATCACCTAATTTGCACAAACTTGAAGATCTGGGCATGACCAAAATTGCATGCACTTGCTACCAGTGACAGTGTGACACTATATATATGAAAATCTATGTCACCAATTCTCAATCAAAAGTTCCAAAATGGGAATGCAATGGCAGGTTTTTGCAATTTTATTCTTCTTCACAAAAATAGCACCCATTGTTTCAAGTTCATCATCATCATCATTAGTCACTTTTGTGTTTGGAGATTCACTAACAGAAGTTGGTAACAATAATCATCTTCAATACTCTCTAGCGAGATCAGATTTTCCTTGGTATGGAATTGATTTTTCCGGCGGCCAGGCCACCGGAAGATTCACCAATGGAAGAACTATCGGCGACATAATATGTAAATACTTTTTTCTAACTATTTTTTTTAAAAATTTATCTACTTTCCACCTTAAAAACAACGAAAGTTCGAAACTATTACTCATACTTTTTACTTTATTATTTTTCCACCCGAAATTTCAAAATTATATCAATTTCTATTTTTTAAACGTGGAAAACTGATAAATTTTTATAAGATTTCAGGGAAAATGATGTATTTTTGCAACAGTAGATGGAAAATTATATATTTTTACAACATCATATAGAAAAATGATAATTTAAAAAGTGTTACAACAACTTTGGACTTTCGTTATCTTTAAGGTAAACATTTGATAATTTCTTTTGTTTTTTAAAATTAAAAAAGAAAGTTGTTCTTAACGGTGCGATGATCAAGTGTGGATCTCTTTATAGCGGGAGCCTAATTTTGCTGATTTTTTTATTTGATTTTGCAGCTGCAAAGCTTGGGATAACATCACCGCCACCTTATCTCTCATTGTCAAATAATGATGATGCACTTCTTAAAGGGGTTAATTATGCATCTGGAGGAGCAGGGATTCTCAATGACACTGGAACTTATTTCGTAATTAATATCTTTTTCCCCCCTTAATTAAAGAGCTTATTTCATTCATGATTTTATTTATTTATTTATTTTTGTTGATTTTTTACATAGCAGATTCAGAGAATGACGTTCGATGATCAGATAAATTTCTTTAAAAAGACTAAAGAAACTATCAGGAGTAAAATAGGAGAAGAGGCTGCAAATAAGCTTTGCAATGAGGCCATGTACTTTGTTGGAATTGGTACTCTCTTACTTGGCATACAATTTTGATTCTGTTTGCATAGTTCTTCTCTCAAGTGATGTCCTTATTTGTTTCTTGATGGGAAAAATTACGGAGAAAATACGTGTATGTTCTCGTACAAACATCCGTAGCTAAGAAAATTTCTCTATTTGTATTTTCAAATATTTGATAGTTAGTATATTTGACTTCGTATTAATCATTATAATATATTTATTGAAGGTCTTGACTAGCACGGAAATACAAGTATTAACTTGTTATATATTCATTTGGTCATGCATTTAAACCCTGAAACATGTTTTCTATTAAAAAACATGAGTAAGAATGCGTAAATAATCATTCCGATAAGAGAAATAGTTATCTATCCGCGGCACTTTCATTTGATTTGTTATTTATGTTGCAGGAAGTAATGACTATGTCAACAATTACTTGCAACCATTTTTAGCAGATGGCCAGCAATACACACATGATGAATTTATTGAACTCTTAATATCAACTTTGGACCAACAACTTTTGGTACACACTTCTCTTCCACCTCCTTTAATTAAATTAATTTATTAACTAAATTTTGTTTTGTTAATTTAGAGGCTGTACCAATTGGGAGCAAGAAAGCTGGTGATGCATGGATTAGGGCCTCTTGGTTGCATTCCTTCACAGAGAGTGAAATCAAAGAAAGGGCAGTGCTTAAAGAGAGTCAATGAATGGGTTCAAGAATTCAATTCCAAATCACAAAAACTTATTGACAATCTCAATGGTCACCTTCCCAATGCCCAATTCTTATTTGCAGATACATACCCAGCTGTCTTTGATTTAATCGACAACCCTACTGCTTATGGTAATACAATTAAAAATTGACCTTAAATTTAATCACAGTCACCATATTAATTATTATCGTGGATTAATTTTTAATTAATTGCAGGATTTAAAGTGTCAAATACATCATGTTGCAATGTGGACACATCAGTTGGTGGATTGTGTTTGCCAAATTCAAAGTTATGCAGGAATAGGAATGATTATGTGTTTTGGGATGCATTTCATCCTTCTGATGCTGCTAATGAAGTGCTTGCTGACAAACTTTTCTCCAGTTTGTTTTCAGCTCATGCACCAAACCCACAGTAATTAAAAATATTAAATTTAAAATTTAAAATTTAAATCGAGTTTATGAATATGTATTAGTTTCTAATCAATTGTAGAAATTATACCCCCATGAGAGAGGCTCCTTGTATGATATATCCATAAATTTTATTTTACATGTTGCATTAAAATGGCATCTCTATATTGCAATTAAAAAAGCCTAGTTGATAAACATTGTTTTATAACTTTATTTTATATTAAAACGGTACGTTTTTTTAATTTTGATCGTGAGAAAATATTATAAATCTTATTTTTTGTAAAATTTGATTTTTAAAAGAAATCTATATTAATAATGATAATTTTATTTTTATCATTAACTAGACACTAAAAAAAAATATGTTTTGATCATACATATCAAACCACAATATTAAGGCCGGCCAAAATCAAAACACTTGAACAATTACAATTGAGGCCTTATATTTTAATCATTTTTGAGCTAATATATTCCGACATTACTATTCAACTAGTAAAACTACCATGTGTACCGGTGACAAACCACATTTCCCCCCTCAATTTTGCAAGTAGAATTTATAGGAGTTTGACTCCCCATTTGAAAATCAAATATTAAAAACGCTCCTGTTTATTTTTAATTATAATCAACATAATTATTAAAAAAATACTATGAAAAACTAATAAATATTATTCAGAAACGATGAAGGGTTAGTTTGAGAGTACTACTTAATTAGTATTTTTGAATCTATTATCAAGAAATTTTAAATAATTTTAACATTAAGAAAGTGCTTTTAATATGATTTTAAACACTTCCAAACGGACTTGAACTTGAAGTTACTCATATGGTATAGCTATTTTAAGTGTTGGCATTGTGTAGACACTGTATTTTTGCATGAAGCCCAATGATGAGCCTCGTATGGAGGCACTACCCGATAAGTTGCGGAAGTCGCGGGAAACAGACGTCGGAAGGGAAAATTCAAGAAATAATTACATCAACAAATTTAACTCGCTAATTGGCCTCGGGTTCGCCCAATTAATATCTGTTTTAAAATATTAAGCTTCGACCCAAAACCCCCCGCACCCATCCAAAGCCCATTTCGCCCAAGCCCAATCCAAAAAAAATTAAAATATTTAAAACACATGTTACAAATTAAATTAAATCAAATCCAATTAAAATCAAAATAAATCTCATTCCTAAATTAAATAAACCCATTTCATAAACTAAATAAATCACCTCACAAATCAAAGATATTCCCAACCAAAAATACACAAATTCTTTCCTAAATAATTTGATTAAATATACCCCCACCAAAATTACATGATTATTTCCTTAATAACTTAATGTATCCATTTATTATTTGATTCATTTCCTTCTTGAAAACCCATGCACAAGGAAACTCTAATACATCATTATAAAAACATGACAAAAACCAAACCCTAGGGGTCTTCCTTTTTCACTCTCACTCACGCCTCTCCTCTCTCCAAAACAGAAAACAAAAAAAAATAATAAACCCTTCTCACGCCCCATACTCAAACAACAAAGCAACCACTCACGTGAACACCACAACCCTTCAATCAGCCTCACAACTCCTCCACAACCCTTCTCTCTACAAAACAAAAACAGCACACTCACGTAACCAAATAGAGCCACGAAGTCTGCCCCCTACATTGGCCCTCTTTCACGTGAAGCAGCCCCTAGCAAACACATCCACTCAGCCATTAACGTGAAAGCAGCCAAAACGCACAAAGCCAAAGACTTCACGGCCAAACAACAAGCAACGATAAACCCTAAGCTACACGCACTCAACAAACACAGCCATGCCCTCTATTCATGACCACAAAATAAAGCCACGAACCCTTCACGTTAAACCAACCCCTTCACCTCATGACCGACTCCCAAAAACACACGCTCAACCCTCTCACTTCTCTCTCTCACCTTGCACGTCATTCGCACACCCCACGCCACAATCATCCACGCAACTCACACCATACATAAACACAAACCAACCCACGCACACACACCTTGCATGCACTCAGCAAGGCGCGTGAAGAGACCAACCAACCCTTGACACCACTCACATTTTCCACAAACAGACACACGCCACTTCACTGCCCACCAAGCCAAGAACGCAACAAGCACAGCCTCTAAACTGCCCTCCAAACCGAACACACAACAGCCTTACTCAACTGAACAAACTTAACCCTTCAATTAACGAAAATCAACTCACGAAATAGTGCCTAGTAGCACCCAAAAACAGCCCAAAACAGTCCCAAAAATCGACCCCAGAACAGCATCAAAACAATACGAAAACAACAAAGAAAACAACGGAAATGGCAGTCCAAAACAGCGGCAAACTAGAAAAATAACGGAGCATTAACCCTTCCGGCGACGACGTAACGCACTTCCGAGGAGCATCTTAAAAGGTAAGACCTGAGAGCCCCCCTTTTTATTATTTATCTTTTAAGTTATTCTTTGTCGATCATTCGCATGCATCGTTGTGTTTTACGTATGGTTTCATTTGTATTGGGTTGGTGGTTGAGTGTTATCCCTTGCGGTATATCGGATGGAAACCCATACATAAATTCCGTAGTCGAATTTGAATGGATGGTAGTGCGGTCTGTACTTGGGATACAACTCCACGTAATGCTTGAGGAACTTTCAAGCACGTGTTTCATCTTGGTATTTAATTTAGTGTTTACTGTTCCGCTATTTATATTCAATGTATTTCTTCGTTATGTATTGTTGATCTAATGCGCATGGGCTAATCACGTCGGATATTAAAGGTCCTCCAATTGAGGGAAAAGCCAAAAGGCTACATTTACCACGATGTTTTGCCGCGCCGGACGAAGTACGTTTGATTGAACGTGAGATATGTTCAATCGGGCGTACGAGGTCCCATATTATTGCTTTATTTTTTCTATGTATTGTTACTTGATTCACATGGGCTAATTACGTTGGTTTAAAGGTCCTCTATTTGAGGGAGAAAAAGCCTAAAAGGCTACCTTTACCACAATATTCTGCCGCGCCCTTTTTAGTCTGTTATTTACTTTCCGCATATTATTTCTATGTTTGTTCATGCATTGTTGCTTGATGCGCATGAGCTAATCACGTCAGATTAAAAGTCCTCCGTTTGAGGGATAAAAGCCTAAAGGCTACCTTTACCACGATGTTTTGGCGCGCCGGATGAGATATGCTCGATTGAATGTGAAATACGTTCAATCAGGCATACGAGATCCCATATAGATGTCGGCCTTGGTCGCATCTCTTTTATTAATTATGTATTGTTGTTTGATGCACATGGGCTAACTACGTCGGTTTAAAGGTCCTCTATTTGGGAGGAGAAAAAGCCTAAAAGGCTACCTTTACCACAATATTTTGCCGCGCCCTTCCCCTATTGAATTTTCTATCCATATTTGGTTTGGGTTGTTGTTTTACATCTTTTCATTTTCACATTCGTGTCATGTTTACGTTTGAACGTTTGCTTCTAACGGTATATCGAATGGAAACCCAGACATAAATTCCGTAGCCAAATCCGAATGGACGGTAGTGCGGTCTGTACTTGGGATACAACTCCATGTACCGCTTGAGCAACATTCATACATGTTTCCGTGTCATTTTAGATGCCACTTTAGTAATCTCGTTCGAACGCGTTATCAAACGCTACACGAACACATGCATTCTGTTTACCGTTCGAACGCGTTATCAAACGCTCCACGAACGTGCATGCAGTGGATCGACTTCTTTTCCTCATATTTCGTGCATGTTTGCTTATTTAGTCATTTTCTTTCACATTACATGATTAACCATATCATTTCATTATTGACGCTTTTACTGTTATTAATTATTTATATTTCCGCATTTATTTATTTGATATGTTCATGAGATTGTGTGCTCGCTTTTATTATTAATGCCTTTATAGTCGTTATTAGTTACACTATTGCGCTTCATCGTTTAATACGTTTATGAATTATATATTTCGCCTTCATTTTTTTATTTACGATATGGGTGTGCAATCTTGTGTGTTGATTATATTATCTTGCATGTGTTACATAAGACTCAGATATACTATTGGATAAATATTTTCATTACAATTGGCATAAGTAAGGGACCATTCCGAACCCAACGATTTGAGGTCTTCCCTTGCGAGGGGTGAGTGCTGCCTTAAATCATTTCCCAGTTCACACTGGGTGCGACTCCATTTTATTTCTCTGGTTTAGTCCCCCGTGGGCTACTCCGTACTCCCGATCGGGCCTCGAACTCGGGACAACGTCGCCGATTTCTGTGCTCTACAGTATGCCGACTCCACTGGGGATAGAGAATCGGCCCCGAAATAATGTCTTGTAATGTTTGTGATTTTTGCTTTAGTTAACCTTGTCTAAAGTTGATTTAACCAAATGTATTATTGGAGTTAGATAATGATTTGATGTCTTCCTTCACTCACTACCTTTTTATAGCCAAAAGGAAAAGCTGTGAAGACATTTAGATAATCATTTACTCGAAGCTTACCTTAGAGTATATTTAAAGTGATGGACTAATTTGGAAGACCTATTGTTTATTCATGTCACTAAGGCGATAAGAGCCTAAGAGGTAAGTGTATTTAAGAGAGTTCGCTCCACCCTCCCTCTGGGGAATTTTCAATAGAGGAATCCATTTGACAGTCATTCATGTATCGTGAAGTCGTTTTCGCTCGAAGTGGCGGATCGTTATACGATAACATCACTCGTTGGCACATACCTTAGGGTATAAAAAAGGTGCGCTCACTTGGTCGCTCGAACCCTTGAATGGGGAGACCTAGTTGTGGGCAATCCTTCACCGGCGGGAGCCTTTATCTATACTCCTATAAACCCGCATGTGAACCATAGTTGTATGACCTGTAGAAGCCACCCTTTTATGCTTGTGTTTGGGACCATCATCATTTGGATTCAGTTGGACTCCTTGTCATGAGATGTGGACTTGTTGGGCCATTTGAACTGGGAAGAGTTTGTGTCTTATGACAATTGGGCCAAAAGCCTCTAAAATACTGATGGGCCACTTTGTGTTTGGGCCCCCTATCATTTGAAGTTCTTTAGCCACGTTATTGCAAAAGTGTAAACCTGTTGGGCCTTTTTCAACTGGGACGAGTTTACACCTCGCAATAATATGATTGAATGCTTTGAAATGATAATGGGCCGACTTGTATGACAACCTTGATGGGCTTATAAAGTCCAAACATGATCCAAATATGCTAGAAGTATGAGCTCGATATCCGCACTGGCTTTCATCCAGAAAAAGGTACGCCTTGTTACGACATATTTGTATACTTTTGGACACTTTTAAGTTCATCCCCATGACCACGGTTGCCGAAAGCCCAATTCATCATTTCTAGACAATGGCATGATCCCATAATCGGCTTAGTCCATGTGGAAAATGGGCGGGCTTTGTCTTTTATCGATGTAAAGGGACCGAGGTAGCCAAGGTTCACCCCGTAGCATAGGAGAGAGCGATTTTGTGTACCCTGCATCGGTGCATAGAATAAGCCATATCTAGAACAAAAAATAGGCTTACCACGAGTGTGGGAGAAATAAGGTCGGAAGGATATATCCTGTTTTATTACCTCACGTGTTTTATATATTTCATGTATCGTACGCATATATGTACCATGCTAACTCGTAGTTTTAAAGCCGTTATAGATTTCCATTGGGTTAGAGATGAATGAAGACTCGTCAAAAGACTGTTAGCGAACATGAGTGAGTCAGATAACGAGGGTTCTCGCATGGATCAGCTAGAGACTAATCTCACTAAGATTACCGAGCAGTTGCAGGTTTTGACCGCCGCTGTGGCCAATATGGCAGTGCCCCATGGAGGAGGGGCAGTAAGCTCTGATAACGCCAGACGTGAAGAGCCTCCGATCAAGATGAGTGATGAGATCCATGTTTTTGATAATGACATAACTGAGTATGTTGCGTAAAGGATCACCGGGTCTCATGCCGAGTTACAGAAACTCAGGGATCAGGTAGAGTCAGTTACCTGCAAGATGATGGGTAAATATGAAGACCTATTAGACTACGAGGCGATGACTTTTGAGGAACAATTACATTCTCAGTTCAAGATGCCCAACATAGCCAAGTTCAACGAAAAATGGATCCGAGGGTCCATTTCCGAAAGTATGTTTCCGTGATGAGTTCGGTGGGTCTGTCGAAGCATCAGGTTCAGAAGATGTTCGGGATGTCGCTCGAGGGGGCACCCGTGGTGTGGTATCATGGCCTTGAGCGGAAGGTCAATGATGATTGGAGGGCGTTGGCGGAGGCCTTTCTGAATCAATATGTCATGGATTTGGAGATCGACTTGTCGCTCCGCGACTTGGATAATACCAAACAGAAGCCGGAGGAGAGCTTCAAGGATTATGTAGATCGCTGGAGGAGCCAACTTTTGAAGATGCAGACTCGACCTTCGGAGAAGGACCAGATCAAGATGATCATTAAGGGTACTAAGCCCTCTATTTACGGCAAGCTGAGGAGGATGACCTCCATGATTGGTGATTTCCGACAGTTAAGGGAGACCGTTATGGATATTGAGGAGGAAGAAACTGAGAACAGAAAGTTTTATGGCTAGAATAGAAGGACTATTGGGGGGCCTTCTGAGACCAAGCTTGTTACTGCTGAGGTCGCTGCCGTAAAAAATAGGCGATTCTCCAACCTTGGTAAACATTTGTCAAAGGTGTTTGAAAAGATGAAAATGTAAGGACTCCTAAAACCTTTAGAACCTAGACCATTTCCAAACACTGGGCCACCTCACCTCAACCTAAACCTGTATTATTACTTCCATTAAGAAAAACGCCATGACACCGACAACTGCACCCGCCTTAGGCATGAGATCCAAAACCTCATTGACGCTCATAAAATACCGATCCAGAAAAAGAACAACCCAACACACACATAAACCCTCTACCTAACTACCACTCTATTCCACCACCCACCTACATGATCAACTCCGGCCTACCCGAAACCTTTGTCCTTCAAACTCTCAACCACCAAGCTTCTTGCATGGGGATCGGGGATGGCAGCAGTGAAGAACCATAGGCTGAGGAAGAAGACAATGCTGCAGACGATGAAGATGTTTTCCCTGTTTTATTTGATTGCAATCCTGCATTTATTAATAATAAAGACATTGATTTTGCCTACTTGTTCGAGTCTTTTCCTCAACAGTTAAACATGAGTCCGATAATGAAGTTGTTCGCTTTATGGTGAAACCTTAGAAACGATAAGTGCGAGATGTGCTCTCATATGATGTTTTACGTAGTTGATCTAGGTTAGACTCGTGAGCATTTAATTATAGGATCTTAGCGGTGAAAGCCTGAGTAGTCGGCAAGATGACCAATTGAAGAGAGTGCGGATTGATGAATGACTGTTCGCTTAGATGTCCATCCTGACTTATTTGTGTTACGATATGTGGTATGGTTGGAAACAAAAGAAAAGTCTCTAAAGAAGAAAATATAAACCACCTATAACCGATAAGCGTAAAGCCACCCATGGGCGAGTATTAGGACCACCATGAGGAGAAATGCTACCTTAAATGGTAGGTGTGTAAAAAATAGACGAAGAAGAGATGAAAGAAAAGAAAAAGAAAACCATATCATATTGAGTACGAAGAAGTATTTGCAGAGCATGATCAAGACATCTAGGTTGGTTTGACCCATCGATCCCATTCTTTGAAACAAAATCATTGAGTTGGCTTACCTAAGGATCAAGCTGTAAGAGAACCTGGGCACACACACACTTTGAGTCTGGTTCATATCATTTATTCAAATGCTCGGATTCGAGTTGCATCGAGTACTTTGAAGGTTCTCTGGTTTCGACACTGGGCATCCTTTGAGGGCAACAATATGTATAACTATTGGGACTATTTCGTAAGAGGCAGTATAGTATGTTGACATGGAACGTCACATCACATGATCTACTTTGACCTAGTGCAAGAATCAAAGAGCAGAAAGCTAAACCAAGACTGGGGGCGACCAGTCTACCACCCCGCGAATAAGGGATATAACGGGAACTTGAGCCATGAGACAAAAAAGAACTGAGCAATCTTGCCAAAAGGAAACTGTAAGCATGCCTAGGGGGCGACCAAATACATTAGTAAGCGAAGGGCGCCAGAGAGCACAAGGAAGGCCTAACCCAGCGGAATAGGAAACACATCCATGTATACATGCATACACGTCACATGCACACAATTTTTGTCTTGTTTTTGAAGAAAAACGGAAAAAACAAACTCAAATTGGGAACAAGACCCATAACTCAAATCGGGAATAAGACCCTTATCTCAATTCGGGAACAAGCCCACAATCAATTCAGTTCAGGGAATAAAGCCCACAATCAACACAAGTTCGGGAACAAAGCCCATGGAATAAAGCCCACAATCAACAAAAGTTCGGGAACAAAGCTCACAATCAACAGTTCGGGAATAAAGCCCACAATCAATTCAGTTCAGGAATAAAACCAAAATCAACATAGTTCTGGAACAAAGCCCAGGGAATAAAGCCCACAATCAACACAGTTCGGGAACAAAGCCCATGGAACAAAGCCAACTCTCATCTCAGTTCGGGAACAAAGCTCACTCTCATCTCAATTCGGGAACAAAGCCGACTCTCAACACAGTTCGGGAACAAAGCCAACTCTCTACACAGTTCGGGAACAAGCCCATAATCAACATAGTTCGGGAACAAAGCCCACTCTCTACACAGTCCGAGAACAAAGCCCAGAGATGGTTCGAGAACAAAGCCCATAAGTCAAAACACCTCGCCATTCATTTAATTCAGTTTGGGAACAAAGCCCAGAAATCAAAAACAGCTCACTCGGTGGTTCGGGAACAAAACCCAGGGGTCGAATCACCTCACCACCATATCAACTCAGTTTGAAGCATCTCAGAACAACCGATAAGTTCGGCAACAGCTGGCTGTTAGACATTATGTCCCATAGCGTCACTGTTTGTAAATGATATTGTATTATTGTACAAAATTAACTATGTGATAATGAAATTGCCTTTTGCCATTTTGTAATATTATTTACTTTGATATACAAATGGCGAAAGTCCATATGATTAATACCGGATTGAGATGATATGAGACAGTATCAATCCATAAAGGTTTAATCATTAAATATCCCTAGTCGGAGTATTATCGAGATCGGACATCGATAATGCGGAATAGACTAGTATTGCGCTTGTGCACGTTGTGAGGGCACAACGACATAGTTCTCATATATTTAATTATTGGATACTTATGCAAGTGCGATAGGAGGTTGTGTTTTACCGATGGTACGGAAAACAGCTTCGCTCTGGATAGACCCCGCGGAATCCCATTGGTAGTATGTCTGCGTGTCTATGGGAGGCCGCATCAGGGTAGGTGTATATGATCTTAACCTGAGACTTGCATCGCTAGTACTTGCGACAATCGGTAAACTTTGGTTTTGGTGGTTGGGGGACCTAAACTGGTTCTGTGTTCACCTCTTCTGGGTTTATCAGGAATCGTAGTGTACTGGGTGTGATGTCAAGATGGAAGTGTCACTTCAGGCATATGGAGTTGATGATCGCGCATGATACAGAACTAGTACTCTATAAATAGGTTGCAACCGTCGGGACAATATGACTAGGTCAGGATTGCCCGATTCAAAGAGACTAGTTGCTTGATGTCCGATATATGTTTCGTACGGGGCAGACACATTTCCAGCCCCAGGCCTAACATGTGATCGTCCGATGCTGGATCGATGTACGCAATACTACGGTATACTACTACGCTTGATATAGATCTAATATTCCAATAAGAATATTTCTGGAGAATTGGGTAGGCATGGCGCTTTGCTAGAAGCCAACCTTGTCTTGTGAATCGGTAAGAACGCAGTACGAGGTACGTACGTGTTCGGATTATCCGACGACCGTATTTACTGCCAACATATCCGGAGATCTCTTGGGTCGCTTCCTGAAGATTCACCTATGATATTTGATTCGGACTTAATTAATCTTGGATTAATTGCGGAGAAACTTTATCTTGGATAAAGTGCCTTATTTAGAGAGAGAACGATTAATTTGGAGTTAATCGATAAAATTATTATATTCGATATAATAATCGAAATTTTCGACGCGAAATTAAAATTAGATTTTAATTCGGGCATACGAGTTAATTTAGAATTAATTCGTTAGCGACGTAAATAATAATTTCGCCAGGCGCAATTATTTATTTAAATTCGATTTAATTAACGTCGCGACGTAAGTTCGGTATTTCGAAATATCGAACCCGAACGCGTGAGTGCACATGGGCCCACTTTCATTTGGAAATGTGTGGGGCCCACATGACACATGTCATTATATGCATTATTTAATGGTTAATGCATTGCATGGTGATAGTGTACAATACACTCAATGGTTATGCATGGAGTTTGAGTGTTTGACACTCTAAGCCATTGCATGATTTGTGTCATAAGTTTATTATTAATTTAATAAATATTATGGCATAAATATAAATTGATTTTTGGTAACAAAATTATAACACAACACAACCTTTCTCTCTCAAATTGCCGAAAACTGCATGCAGTTTTTGCTCTCCATTTCTTCAATTTTGTTGCAAGATTTGAAGTACTTGTGCATTGAAAAATCACAACAAAGGCTAGCACCTTCAAGGGATCATAAAGAGGTGATAGGGAAACCATCAAAGAGCTTGGAATACACAAAGCTTGGAGCTTTCCACCTCTTGTCTTCCTTGGCCGAAAATCATCAACCTTGGAGCTTCCACTTTTGGTTTGATTTTCTTCATCACAAAGCATTGTAAGTATGATTCCGCCATACTTCATATTTTAATATATATTCATTGTTGTATTTCATATGCTTAATCTTTCATTGGGACATATTAATTAAACCAACAATGGTATCATGAGCTAGGTTTAAGCATGAAATACATTAGGAATAATTTGGGGAAAATGATTGAAGCATGTTCTTGTGGAATTGGATGCTATAGTATGCTTATATGTATGTTACTTGACATATTACATGATCAATTTTAACAAAAATGCATTGGATGATTTTTTCCCAAAAATGTTGTCTTGGCCGAATGTGGAGGTGCTTCCAATGGTTGGAATTTTTCATGCATAAGTTTATTGGATAACTTTAGCATGATTAAATGTATGACATTTGATGTGATACATGTTCAATTTTGAGAAAAATACATTGGATGATTTTTTCCCTAAAATTGATGCTTGACCGAAAATTTAGGCCTTTTCACTATTGTTGGATTTTTGCTTTTAAGTTCATTAGATGACTTAAAATCTATATGTATGTTGGATGTGTGATTCAATTGGATTGAAAAACAAATCGACCGCAAAAATCTCTCTTGGCCGAATACAACATGACATGTTAAAGGACTTGTTTTTTTTTTCAAATAAATGTTAGACATGTGTTTTGAACAATTGATGAATAATGAATTAAATTGGTATTTTTGAAATATTTGATTTAATGAATTAATCATGCAATTACACTTTAATCAATTGAATTTTAAAATTTGGAATATTAAAATTTAATAAATGGGCTTTTATGTTTAATTGGGCCTTATGGGCTTGAAATTGATTTTATGGCACTTAAGGGTGATTCCTTGTTTGGGCTTGGTAATTGGATTTGACCCACATTGACCGAAGCCCAAGCCTTTATAAATCAATTGAAAGCCCATCGGACTTTAATTAAACCAACATAGGATGTTAGTTGGGCTTGGAGACCCAATTCGATAAGATTTAGAATCTAATCTTTAAAAGCACATTAAAAGTGTAAATATTTAATTTGGAATTAAATAAATAAAATTAATATTGAATACGGCTTAAATTGGATTTAACGAGTAGTTCGATATAATTCTTGAATTCGTACCTTGTGTACTTATTCTCAAACGAGTTGGACTCGCACAAAATCAAACCGTTGATTGAACATTGGATGATCATTTAAATAAAGACTAATTAATTGGATTAGATTGGTTGTAAAAGGCATGTCTTGTTTGAATATATATGTATGTGATGAATGAATAGTGTATATCGGATGGATATTAGAAGGGAAAGGGTAATTTTAGAAATTATTGTAAATTTGGAATTTATAAATTGGACCTGCGTGTCCAGCCTTATCTCTTTATCTCTTTGTATTCTCTTCTCACCTAATTCCCCTCAATGTAAATGAGGTTTCTCTTATTGTATTATGTAATTGGGTAAGAGTAGAATAGTGCTAGCGGGGAGAGGAAAGGGAGTGATTTGTTCTAGGAACAAGTTGTTTATATATCCATCCGCATATCACTATTAATTTACTTTACGCGCTTTATGATGTTTTAGAAGCATGCTTAAGGGTGTATGATGATGAGACCTAACAAAGATAAATAAATTGGTTGCCAATTACGCGAAAAATCCCTCAATTTATATTAAGCAAATATCCTTCCATTGAATGATTCTTGTTCAAGATCCGAAGTTGGCATTGGTTTGTTTTTGACCAAAGTCAAGACCTTTGTCAATCAAGGATGTACTTGAATCATGAGAGTTTTGTTGCATATCGGTGTCTTGTCCAAATCGTGATTTTTATTGGCCAAAGTCAAGATCACTTTTTGTCCACGACATTGATTACGAAACTTTCCTCGTCAATGGGTCCTGCTTAACTGGAATCACTAGGTTTGTTTTTGGCCAAAGCCAAGGCCTAGATGATTCGGAGGATAGGGTTAGGAAAATGTAATGGATACATTGACATTATACATATGTTTTGGACTTGGATGTCCACCTAACCGGATCTAGGAATTGGATGAGATCCAATTGATCATAGAGATCTACCTAAGTTAAATAGCATACAGCTTTTATTGGCCAAAGTCAAGGTTGTGTGTTATTTAACGGGATCCTAGCCCACTAGGAATAGGATTTCCCGAGCTCTCAACAGAGGGTTAGAGACTTGATAAAAATAGTGGGAGGCTAGTATTGAATTTGCAATTTCATTCAGATACTTTGCCTTACACGTTCTTCAAATTATTTCGTCTATTATTATTAGTTGGACTAATACATTGTTATTTTTTGTAACAGTTTGACTGTACCCATTTATCATTAACTAGATAGTTGGACTATCGTAGTTGAGATGGCTAGCAAGGTAAATGTCCGAGACATCATCATGGGTGACAATGTCTTTAAGGGGACAAACTTCGCTGATTGGGAAATGAACCTAAGGATAGTCCTTGGGGCTGAGAGGATGCTGTATACCATACAAACACCTCTCCCGCCTAAGCCCACTGATCCACTTGAGCTTGAGTTATGGAAAACTCACAGCAGTGATTGTGACACAACTCAGGCTATTATGTTAGCTTCTATGACTCAACACTTTCGTCGCCAGAATAGGGACTTGGATCCTTATATATGATGGCTAGACTTCGAGATCTCCACCGCTCCAACAAGCGGATGGAAAGGTATGAGTTGGTGAAGAAACTCTTCCGCGCCCGAATGACTGAAGGCGCATCAGTTGAGGCCCACGGGGCTCAAATGATCGCCGATATTGATGAGTTGGCCAATATGGGAATAGTCTTGGAGGCTGAGCTGACTATAGATATGATCTTGCAGTCACTTCCTGATACTTGGAAACAAATCATAATCAACTACAAGTTGATGGATACAGATGACACTCTTGGAGAGCTGTTATCCGTCTTGAAGGAGTCTGAAAAAGAACTCCTAAAAGGGGGCAAGCGCGAGGCGCACTTTACATCGACCTCTCAGGGGCCAAAGGCTGGGCTTAAGGCAACTGGAGGGGTGAGGAAGAGGAAACATAAGAAGAAGGGCAAAGGCAAGTCGACAAAGACTTCTGGGAAGCCAAGGAACAAATCTCAAGATGTCTGCCTCAACTGCGGCAAGAGGGGTCACTGGAAACGTGACTGCCGAATGGGCAAAGGGCAGAGGGAGGATATCAAGGCTGGCAAGGCTATCGCCTCTGGTATGTTTGTTATTGAGATAAATATGAATACTTCTAGTTTTAAAAATTGGATTTTTGATTCTGGTTGTGGTGCTCATATTTGTACTGATGTGCAGGATCTGCAGGATAGCAGAGTGCTGGCATCGGGGGAGATGGATCTACGGGTCGGAAACGGAACACCAGTTGCTGTTTTGGCCGTAGGGACTTTTGTTTTAGAACTGCCCTCAGGGCATGTACTTAAACTTTTGAACTGTTATTTTGTACCTAGTTTAATTAGGAATATTATATCTGTATCCTTGTTAACCCAGCAGGGTTACACTTTTGTATTTAGAAACACTGGGTGTTATTTATATAAAATGATGCAGAAATTTGCACAGCTGTTGCAAATAACGGTCTTTATATTTTGAATATAAATGAATCTCCTAAAATGACAAACAAAAGGCTCAAAAGGAGTAATCTAAAAGATGAAGCTTATATGTGGCATTGTCGTCTAGGACACATCAACAAGACTCGCATATCCACACTTTCGAAGAGTGGGTACTTGGACGAATTTGATCCCAATTCATATGACGTCTGCGAATCTTGCCTTTTAGGCAAAATGCCTAAATCACCTTTTAGCAGTAAAGGTGAACGTGCCACAGAATTGTTGGCTCTCGTTCATACTGACGTATGCGGGCCCATGTCTAGCCAGGCTAGAGGTGGATTTCACTACTTCGTAACCTTCACAGATGATGCATCTCGTTACGGTTATGTGTATCTTATGAGACACAAGTCGGAAACTTTTGAGAAATTCAAAGAGTTTCGACACGAAGTGGAGAAACAAACAGGGAAGAGTATTAAGACATTACGGTCAGACCGTGGTGGCGAATACTTAAGTTATGAGTTTCAAGATTACTTGAAAGAATATGGTATTCTTTCACAGTGGACTCCTCCTGGAACACCGCAATTAAACGGTGTGTCCGAACGGAGAAACCGCACCTTGTTAGACATGGTGAGGTCAATGATGAGTCGCACTGAGCTACCAATATCCTTCTGGGGATACGCATTAAACAGTGCTATACTTATTTTAAATAAGGTACCGTCAAAGTCTGTTGAACAGACTCCATATGAAATATGGACAGGAAGGAAACCAGGTTTCTCTTTCCTGAAGATTTGGGGATGCTGGGCATATGTTAAACGTTTGGAAGGTACCAAACTTGAACCCAAATCTGATAAATGCCTTTTCGTAGGATATCCTAGGGAAACCAAAGGATATTACTTCTATCACCCACAAGAGAACAAAGTATTTGTTGCTCTACAATCATTTTTCCTTGAAGAGGATTTTATAAATGCAGTGGTAAGTGGGAGGAAAGTAGAACTCGATGAAGATCGTAGTGATACTGTTCCTGGCAATGAATCAACGACGGAACAAGAACAGACCGTCCGGATGAGTCTGTACCACAAACTTCACATGCACAAGGACCGCGTAGGTCGGTTAGAGTCAGAACAGTACCTGAGAGGTATGGGTTCCTGATCTCACCTCATGTAGATATTAATCTTATTGAGGATATTGAGCCGGCTACGTATGAGGAAGCGATACAAAATATCGATTCCGATTTATGGCAAGAAGCCATGAAGTCCGAGATGGATTCCATGTACGCCAACCAAGTTTGGACACTGGTCGATGCACCAGAAGGCGTAAAGCCTATTGGATGCAGATGGATCTTCAAGAAGAAGACCGACATGGATGGCAACGTACAAACGTACAAAGCTAGGCTTGTAGCGAAGGGGTATCGTCAACAATATGGTATTGATTATGACGAAACCTTCTCACCACCCTTTGCCATGATTAAATCCATTCGGATAATGCTTGCAATAGCTGCATATTTCGATTACGAGATATGGCAGATGGACGTTAAAACCGCTTTCCTTAACGAAAACCTTTTGGAGGATGTTTATATGCAACAGCCTGACGGTTTTATCGTACCTAGACTTGCAAACAAGGTTTGTAAGTTAAATCGATCCATTTATGGATTGAAGCAAGCATCACGGTCATGGAATCAGCGTTTTGATGAGATCATAAAAGAATATGATTTCGTGCAAAACGCAGATGACCCTTGTGTGTACAAGAAGGTTAGTGGGAGAGCACTTACTTTTATTGTCCTTTATGTCGACGACGTATTGCTTATAGGCAATGACATTCCCATGCTAACGTCGGTGAAAGCTTGGCTTTCATTAAAATTCTCCATGAAAGATCTGGGAGAAGCAGCCTTTATTCTTGGAATAAAGATCTACCAGGATAGATCTAGAAAGCTGCTTGGACTCTCCCAGAGTACATACATTGATAAAGTGTTGAAGCGATTCAACATGGAACAATCCAAGAAGGGATTGGTTCCGATGCTACGTGGTACCTCTCTGTCTAAGGACATGCGTCCTAAGACTCAGGAAGAGAGAGACGACATGAGTCGGATACCGTACGCCTCGGCAGTCGGATCGATCATGTATGCCATGATATGTACACGACCTGATGTCTCATATGCTTTGAGCATGTGCAGTCGCTATCAGGCCGATCCAGGTGAAGGTCACTGGATAGCAGTTAAGAATATCCTTAAGTATCTTAAACGAACTAAGGATGCTTTCTTAATTTATGGAGATGGAGAACTTGCGGTATCTGGGTATACCGATGCAAGTTTCCAAACCGACAAGGATGACTACAAGTCGCAATCCGGGTACATTTTTTGTTTGAATAACGGAGCAGTAAGCTGGAAATCTTCCAAGCAAGATACTGTTGCCGATTCAACAACAGAAGCGGAGTACATCGCTGCATCTGAAGCAGCAAAGGAGGCAGTTTGGATCTGAAAGTTCCTAATCGGATTAGGAGTAGTTCCATTAGCAGCTGAGCCCGTTCCATTGTATTGTGACAATAACGGGGCTATAGCACAGGCTAAGGAACCAAGGTCTCATCAACGGTCCAAGCATGTTCTTCGACGTTACCATCTGATTCGGGAGATTATACATCGTGGCGATGTAAAGGTCGAGAAGGTCACATCAGATGACAACATTGCAGATCCGCTGACGAAGGCTGTTCTTCAGCAAGTTTTTGAACGACACATACATAGTTCGGGTATTAGATGCTTGAGTGACTAGCTATAGGCCAAGTGGGAGATTGTTAGACATTATGTCCCATAGCGTCACTGTTTGTAAATGATATTGTATTATTGTACAAAATTAACTATGTGATAATGAAATTGCCTTTTGCCATTTTCTAATATTATTTACTTTGATATACAAATGGCGAAAGTCCATATGATTAATACCGGATTGAGATGATATGAGACAGTATCAATCCATAAAGGTTTAATCATTAAATATCCCTAGTCGGAGTATTATCGAGATCGGACATCGATAATGCGGAATAGACTAGTATTGCGCTTGTGCACGTTGTGAGGGCACAACGGCATAGTTCTCATATATTTAAGTATTGGATACTTATGCAAGTGCGATAGGAGGTTGTGTTTTACCGATGGTACGGAAAACAGCTTCGCTCTGGATAGACCCCGCGGAATCCCATTGGTAGTATGTCTGCATGTCTATGGGAGGCCGCATCAGGGTAGGTGTATATGATCTTAACCTGAGACTTGCATCGCTAGTACTTGCGACAATCGGTAAACTTTGGTTTTGGTGGTTGGGGGACCTAAACTGGTTCTGTGTTCACCTCTTCTGGGTTTATCAGAATCGTAGTGTACTGGGTGTGATGTCAAGATGGAAGTGTCACTTCAGACATATGGAGTTGATGATCGCGCAGGATACAGAACTAGTACTCTATAAATAGGTTGCAACCGTCGGGACAATATGACTAGGTCAGGATTGCCCGATTCAAAAAGACTAGTTGCTTGATGTCCGATATATGTTTCGTACGGGGCAGACACATTTCCAGCCCCAGGCCTAACATGTGATCGTCCGATGCTGGATCGATGTACGCAATACTACGGTATACTACGCTTGATATAGATCTAATATTCCAATAAGAATATTTCTGGAGAATTGGGTAGGCATGGCGCTTTGCTAGAAGCCAACCTTGTCTTGTGAATCGGTAAGAACGCAGTACGAGGTACGTACGTGTTCGGATTATCCGACGACCGTATTTACTGCCAACATATCCGGAGATCTCTTGGGTCGCTTCCTGAAGATTCACCTATGATATTTGATTCGGACTTAATTAATCTTGGATTAATTGCGGAGAAACTTTATCTTGGATAAAGTGCCTTATTTAGAGAGAGAACGATTAATTTGGAGTTAATCGATAAAATATTATATTCGATATAATAATCGAAATTCGATTTCGACGCGAAATTAAAATTAGATTTTAATTCGGGCATACGAGTTAATTTAGAATTAATTCGTTAGCGACGTAAATAATAATTTCGCCAGGCGCAATTATTTATTTAAATTCGATTTAATTAACGTCGCGACGTAAGTTCGGTATTTCGGAAATATCGAACCCGAACGCGTGAGTGCACATGGGCCCACTTTCATTTGGAATGTGTGGGGCCCACATGACACATGTCATTATATGCATTATTTAATGGTTAATGCATTGCATGGTGATAGTGTACAATACACTCAATGGTTATGCATGGAGTTTGAGTGTTTGACACTCTAAGCCATTGCATGATTTGTGTCATAAGTTTATTATTAATTTAATAAATATTATGGCATAAATATAAATTGATTTTTGGTAACAAAATTAATAACACAACACAACCTTCTCTCTCTCTCAAATTGCCGAAAACTGCATGCAGTTTTTGCTCTCCATTTCTTCAATTTTGTTGCAAGATTTGAAGTAGTTGTGCATTGAAAAATCACAACAAAGGCTAGCACCTTCAAGGGATCATAAAGAGGTGATAGGGAAACCATCAAAGAGCTTGGAATACACAAAGCTTGAGCTTTCCACCTCTTGTCTTCCTTGGCCGAAAATCATCAACCTTGGAGCTTCCACTTTTGGTTTGATTTTCTTCATCACTAAAGCATTGTAAGTATGATTCCGCCATACTTCATATTTTAATATATATTCATTGTTGTATTTCATATGCTTAATCTTTCATTGGGACATATTAATTAAACCAACACTGGCGAGCCAGGTAAGTAAAAAATGCATGCATGACTTTGATAGGATTGTCACTGTCACACACTGCACAAGTCCCATCAAAGTGGGGGCGACTGTAGATACTGCATTTTTGCATGAAGCCCAATGATGTGCCTCGTATGGAGGCACTACCCGATAAGTTACGGAAGTTGCGGGAAACAAACGTCGGAAGGGAAAATTCAAGAAATAATTACATCAACAAATTTAACTCGCTAATTGGCATTGGGTTCGCCCGATTAATCTCTGTTTTAAAATATTAAGCCTCGTCCCAAAACCCCCGCCCCACCCCCCCAAGTCCATTTCGCCTAAGCCCAATCCAAAAAAAATAATACATTTAAAACACATGTTACAAATTAAATTAAATCCAATTAAATTAAATCAAATCCAATTAAAATCAAAACAAATCTCATTCCTAAATTAAATAAATCTCTTTCCTAAACTAAATAATCAGCTCCCAAATCAAAGATATTCCCCACCAAAAATACACAAATTCTTTCCTAAATAATTTGATTAATATACCCCCACACCAAAATTACATGATTTATTTCCCTTAATAACTTAATGTATCCCTTTATTACTTGATTCATTTCCTTCTTGAAAACCCATTCACAAGGAAACTCTAATACATCATTATAAAAACATGACAAAAACCAAACCTTAGGGGTCTTCCTTTTTCACTCTCACTCACGCCTCTCCTCTCTCCAAAACAGAAAACAAAAAAAATAATAAACCCTTCTCACGCCCCATACTTAAACAACAAAGAAACCACTCACGTGAACACCACAACCCTTCAATCAGCCTCACAACTCCTCAACAACCAATCTCTCTACAAAACAAAAACAGCACACTCACGTAACCAATAGAGCCACGAAGCATGCCCCCTACACTGGCCCTCTTTCACGTGAAGCAGCCCCTAGCAAACACATCCACTCAGCCATTAACATGAAAGCAGCCAAAATTCACAAAGCCAAAGACTTCACGGCCAAACAACAAGCAACGATAAACCCTAAGCTGCACGCACTCAACAAACACAGCCACACCCTCTATTCATGACCACAAAATAAAGCCACGAACCCTTCACATTAAACCGGCCCATCACCTCATGACCGACTCCCAAAACACACGCTCACCCTCTCACTTCTCTCTCTCACCTTGCACGTCATCCGCACACCCCACGTCACAATCATCTACGCAACTCACACACCATACATAAACACAAACCAACCCACACACACACACCTTGCACGCACTCAGCAAGCCACGTGAAGATACCAACCAACCCTTGACACCACTCACAATTTCCACAAACAGACACACGCCACTTCACTGCCCACCAAGCCAAGAACACAACAAGCACAGCTTCTAAACTGCTCTCCAAACTGAACACACAGCAGCCTTCCTCAACTGAACAAACTTAACCCTTCAAATAATGAAAATCAACTCACGAAATAATGCCCAGTAGCACCCAAAAACAGCCCAAAATAATCCCAAAAATCGACCCCAGAAAAGCAGCAAAACAGTATGAAAACAGCGAAGAAAACAGCGGAAACGACAGTCTAAAACATCGATAAACCAGAAAAATAACGGAGCATTAACCCTTTCGGCGACGACGTAACGCTATTCCGAGAAGCATCTTAAAAGGTAAGACCTGAGGGCCCATTTTTATTATTTATCTTTTCATTTATTCTTTGTCGATCATTCGCATGCATCGTTGTGTTTTACGTATCGTTTCATTTATGTTGGGTTGATGGTTGAGTGCTATCCCTTGCGGTATATCGGATGGAAACCCAGATGTAAATTCCGTAGCCGAATCCGAATGGACGGTAGTGCGGTCTGTACTTGGGATACAACTCCACGTATCGCTTGAGGAACTTTCAAGCTCGTGTTTCATCTTGGTATTTAATTTCGTGTTTACTATTCCGCTATTTATATTCTACGTATTTCTTCGTTTATGTATTGTTGATCTAGTGCGCATGGGCTAATCACATCAGATTAAAGGTCCTCCATTTGAGGGAAAAGCCAAAAGGCTACCTTTACCACGATGTTTTGCCGCGCCGGACGAAGTACGTTTGATTAAACGTGAGATATGTTCAATCGGGCGTACGAGGTCCCATATTATTGCTTTATTTATTTTCTATGCATTGTTACTTGATGCGCATGAGCTAATTACGTTGGTTTAAAGGTCCTCTATTTGAGGGAGAAAAAACCTAAAAGGCTACATTTACCACAATATTCTGCCACGTTATTTTTAGTCTGTTATTTACTTTCTGCATATTATTTATGTGTTTATTCATGCATTGTTGCTTGATGTGTATGGGCTAATCACGTCGGATTAAAGGTCCTCTGTTTGAGGGATAAAAGCCTAAAAACTATCTTTACCACGATGTTTTGCCACGCCAGATGAGGTATGCTCGATTGAATTTGAAATACATTCAATCGGGCATACGAGATCCCGTATAGATGTCGGCCTTGGTCGCATCTTTTTTTTTAATTATGTATTGTTGTTTGATGCGCATGGGGTAACTACGTCATTTTAAAAGTCCTCTATTTGAGGGAGAAAAAGCCTAAAAGTCTACCTTTACCACAATATTTTGTCGCGCCCTTCCCCTATTGAGTTTGTTATCCATCTTTGTTTTGGGTTGTTGTTTTACATCTTTTCATTTTCGCTTTCGTGTCATATTTACGTTTGAACGTTTGCTTCCAACGGTATATCGGATGGAAACCCAGACATAAATTCTGTAGCCGAATCCGAATGGATGGTAGTGCGGTCTGTACTTGGGATACAACTCCACGTACCGCTTGAGCAACATTCATACATGTTTCCGTGTCATTTTAGATGCCACTTTGGTAATCTCGTTCGAACGCATTATCAAACGCTACTCGAACGCATACATTTTGTTTACCGTTCGTACGTGTTATCAAACGCTCCACGAACGTGCATGCAATGGATCGACTTATTTTCCTCATATTTCGTGCATGTTTGCTTATTTAGTCATTTTCTTTCGCATTACATGATTAACCATATCATTTCATTATTGACGCTTTACTGTTATTAATTATTTATATTTCCGCATTTATTTATTTGATATGTTCATGAGATTGTGTGCTCGCTTTTATTATTAATGCCTTTATAGTCGTTATTAGTTACACTATTGCGCTTCATCGTTTAATACGTTTATGAATTATATATTTCGCCTTCATTTTTTTTATTTACGATTATAGGTGTGAAATCTTATGTGTTGATTATATTATCTTGCTTGTGTTACATAAGACTCGGTTATACTATTGCATAAATCTTTTCATTACAATTAGCATAAGTAAGGGACCATTCTGAACCCAACGGTTTGAGGTCTTCCCTTGCGATGGGTGAGTGCGGTCTTAAATTATTTCTCAGTTCACACTGGGTGGCGACTCCATTTTATTACTCCGGTTTAGTCCCCCATGGGCTACTCCGTACTCACGACCGGGCCGCGAGCCGGGACAGCGTCGTCAATTTATGTGTTCTACACATTGCCTTTTGGTATCATTTATGCAGGTCATGGACTCCAGGGTGTTCGAGTGTTCAGTTTGGTTCTACACATGCCTTGTCAAATTGCTAATGTAAGGCGGAGTTTGGTGGAGATACAGCAAATTGGAAAACAAAACGATTCAATAAAACGAGTAAAGTAAAGAAAAGCAAAATATAGAAAAAAATTATAAAGATGACAGTTAACTATTGGGTCAAATTGCTAATTCATATTCATTAAAGTTCTCAAGACCAGTCAATTTATTCACGTTCAAGACACGTGCAAAATGATTAGAGGAAGTAGTAGCTCTCATCACAAACTTAACAAAAGAAACATGAATTAGCATATATGAGTAATTTCATCAATATCAAAAAACATCCAACATATCATGGAATTTATAATATAAGGATCCCCTCCCATTATTTTACATAAATTGATAATCCTAAAAAAAATACGAGAATTTAATAATTAAATTAAATTCTATTGCAGGAAGTAGACCTCACAAATATATTTGAACACGCAGCTTCGACACATTATGCCAAATATATTTGAAAGTAGTTAACAATTATCTATTGCATCCAATGTGATTCTTATAAATAGGTCCTGAACCGGTTCTGATCCTCATTACTTTGGCATCTATTGGATGGGGAGTATTCAAGGCAATACTCGTCAATGAACGGATCCAAGGTACTTATGCACTACCTCACTGCTTTGGCATCTATTGACATGCACTTTCGCTTCAAATAAGTTTTACTGGTATAAATAAATTTCCATTAACCATAGCCGCACTGCTTTGGCAGATACAACAACGGTATCATAAAAAATATTTACATCCATATTGACGAGACAGACCCATTAGTTTACAATACACTCACAGAAAATAAAGCCTTTTATAGGGATTTTTAAAATACTGTCAAACAGTTAAAATAATTGATCCAACCAATTAATTCTCAAGCATGTGTAAAATAAATTGAATGAATTATCTAATATTTAAAGCATGAAAAAATTATTTTGGATGCGGTATCAGACGCTCTGATACCATTTTGTTGGAGTAAACGCAATGGAAGACACGGTGGAAGGCAAAAAATAGTTTTTAAACATTTTAAAATTTTCGAGCGAATTAATTAATATCAAATATTATTAATTCACTCAAAGTAATTTAAATATATTATTTATTAACAATTAATAACATAATATATTTCGTTACACGACGAATTATTTTACGAAAATATTTTTCGACAAATACTACGCGTAATGGGCAAATGGTTAAACCGGTTGACCAACCACCGATTCGGGATGACCGGGCAGTGTACGGTCAGCCCTTGGGCAGCCCAAACATTGACTCGTTCACAGTTTGCATAGCCGTGACACGACGAGCCCATTTCGACGAGAATTTCACCGTTTTCTTGCGTTTTCGCCCCGGAATAATTTCCGGAATTTATCCATCACCCAATACACATCCAAAATCATCCAAATAACATATTTTTACATGGAAAATATTCTGATTTACTGCCCCAACTTCATATCTGATCCAAAATTATTTTTGTCCATTTTTCATGCTAAAATTCAATTTATTCACAAAATTAATCCAATTAATTTATACCAAAATTAATCACCACAATACAAAACCTCAAGAACAATTATAGGTAATATTTGAGGGGCAACATCACTCTAGAATGACAATTTTAATTTTGAGATTAATTCACTAATTAATCTACAACACATGCTTAATAAAGAAAACTATTAAGGTTAAATAAACTATCAACACCAAGTTTTGTTCCAAACATATATCCAAGATCATATGTATATTAAAAATGCAATATATATATATATATATATATATATATATATATCCCATACATATTTACATGCTTGAGAAACAAAATTAAGAAAATAGAAATTAGAAACTCAAGATTACCTTAAAATCAAGTTCTAATTTCTTTAATTTTCCTTTCCTTGGAGTTGATCAATTCATTATAAACCCTAACCTCTTTTTTCTTTTGTTTATCAACACATGAGAATGGCTTAAAGCTTTAAAAAAAATAAACAAATTCATTTATATATTTTCTAGCCCTTGCCGAAAATTGGAGTTATTTTTCAACAAAAATAATCAATTTTTGTGGCCTATATTTTGACATAATTTTGATATTATCCAAAATTAATTATTATTTTGATATTTGTTAATAAAAATCATGTGTCAAAATTCCATAGTTTAGCAAATCAAATTTGCCAAAAAAACAAGAATATTTCAAGAATATTCTTATCTTAAATAAATTAATTAATTAACATTTTAATTAATTTATTTAATTTTATTAACAAAAATAAAATAATAATATGGAATAATATTCCAAGAATATTCTTCCATTTTATCATTATTAATAATTAATTAAAAATTAATTAATTAATAATAATAATAATTAAACAAGTGCCAAAATTTAATTGATTAATAATGTGTATCTAATCTAAATTATGTATCGTATATAAATACACATTATTTAATACGTATGTGTAAATTATGAATAATCCGAATTATCCATAATTAATTGCCCAAGTGCTCAACGAGTACACTTTATATTGAGAGACTCTCTAGGTTCAAGTTTATCTGTCACGGAAATCATTTCCATTTCTGTAATTTATCCACCCACAAATTACGACGACCATAAATAATCGAGTTGAACCATCCAAGTCGAAGTCATTGCATATATATAATCCTTCTGTCATAGGTTATCTGAATTGTTCCGGAGATATAGATTAAACGTCAAATTTCCGCTATGAACAATTCATGTGTCGCGACATATTTATGATTCTTAAACAAACATTCGGAACTCGTTTCTGAATCATACCTCTGCAAGGATTTCAAAGAATCACAAATTGAATAATTAAATCATGTACACTGGACTGACAGATCCTCTCTGGATATATCATATGATATCGTGAGTATCAGTCCATATCCGACGAATAGGCGAAGGTCTGATCTTAAAAGATAGTTGACGTGACTTTCATCAAAGTACAGAGGATATCTCACATATCCACAAATGATATCACAAGTCAAAAGAGCTAATATGTTATTCGACTCGTAAAGATTCATATTGACATTGTTGTACCATCTGTCAAGAATATTTGAATGAGTCGTTTAATATTTATCTAATAAATACCTACGTGTCTATATAAGTCTCTCAAGACTCATGGTTTACTGAGACAAACCATTAGAACAATTCTAATATACGACATGTACCGGTCTCACTGGTTTACTAACTAACCAAGTATATAAACCTTGACTATGAACAATTCTAAGAATGAATTATATTGTGACATTTCTCAGTAACAATTACGTCGCTTTTGTAATTACATCACAACTATTCATATAATAGAATATATTGATGAAAATTACTCAATTTTATTCATAATAAAATATAAATGTACATCGTATTTAAAATATATACAATAAAATTTGGCGCACCGAACACCAACTCCAACAGAAAATATACATCAGGTTTTCACTACACTTTTACAAGGGGAGTTGTGTCATGACAGTCAAGATTGCAGAGGTGTATTGCATTATCCACAACAGAAGCAGAGTATAATGCAGCAGCGGAAGCAAGGAAAGAAATGTTGTTGTTAAAGCATTTTTTCTAAGAATTAGGGATCAAACATACATGATACAAGATGCATTGTGATAGTCAGAGTGCTTAAACTTGAGCAAGAATTTAATGTATCATTCTCGGATGAAGCATATCGATATATTCTCTATCATTAGATACTCGAGGTGATGGATCAACAAATGTTGAGATTAGTGAAAATCCATACCTATGAGAATCCAACTGACATGTCAACAAAGGTGGTTACTCGGGACAAACTAGAAC
Source organism: Zanthoxylum bungeanum (assembly GCA_019454045.1). Classification (NCBI taxonomy): domain Eukaryota; kingdom Viridiplantae; phylum Streptophyta; class Magnoliopsida; order Sapindales; family Rutaceae; genus Zanthoxylum; species Zanthoxylum bungeanum. The sequence continues at coordinate 17,572 of SKCR01024931.1, read as the reverse complement.
TGTGCATAGACATAGCCGGATTAAGTGTCAAATGACAATCGTTTCGGATACAGTTTGGGGGGGGGGGGAGAATTGAAGGATTCAGCTGCCCTCAATTTTTATTCTTCATTGTCAATATTGATCCCCACCATTGTCACCATTTTCAAAGTTTGGTGCACCCATAAAAATGGTCAAAATAACATTAGGTAGTAATTATTCCTTCGTTGACAATTTGAACTGGAATTTTAATATAAATATGGAGCTCATTTGAAATCTCAAAGCATCCCAATAATTAAGTTTCATATAAAAAAAAAGCTGAGAGAGTGTAAAGAATGAAGTTTTTTTTTATAGAGTTTAAAATACTTATAAATTATGTTCTTGTAGTAATATAATTCGATTTTTTTCATAAATACTTTTCAATGATCAGGGAATCACAACATAGTGCATATATAATTAACTATCATATAACAACTGAAGAAAAAAAAGAAAATAAGTTTACGACAAAGTGCCATGGAAGTTTAGACTGAGATGGTTTTTTTTTTTTTTGAAAAGTGAATATTCATTGAATAAAATTATAGCAAATTGCTTACAGATTCTGGAATTTCCTCCAGCCAAATACAACAGTCAGAATTAGAGATAGCAAGCTTAGCTAGTCTATGAGCTTTCTTATTACACACTCTTGACACATGGTTGGTTTGAGAGTGATTTCTCTCAGCTCCGAGAGCTTGAATCTCTGCAATCAGCCAAACAATTTCCTTCAGGCTGCTTTCTCGGCCATTGACCATGTTAACCACGTTTCTAGAATCAGACTCCACAATTAGCGGTGTCAACCCGGCTTCCTTGGCCAATCTAATACCAAAAAACATGGCTTCGGCTTCTGCATATTCCACATCCCCACTAAACATAGTGTTTTGAATTCCTGTAACCATTATCTCGCCTTTCCAATTTCTGACAATGGCTCCCAGTCCAGCTTTTTTCTCTACAATGCTTGTCGCAGCATCAATATTTAACTTGTAAAAATTTTTTGGAGGAGGATTCCAAACAGCTGCTGTCGGGCTTACTGTGATGTTTTCTGAACTGTTGCCACTTTGGTGAGCTATTCTTTGAAACCCAGTCAACATGGATTCTGCCTTAGCCAGAATTTCACAGGGGTTAGAGGTATGACGACTGAAGATAAATTCATTTCTTGCATTTCACAAAGCCCACATAATGGTAAACAATAGCTCAAATTCACATTTTGTGGTTGTAGCCAAAGCTTTCCTGTAGAAATCCCATATTGTTCCAGTTTGGGTATGTTGAATCAGCTTGGAAAAGTTGGACATCTTCCAAGTTTTCCTGGTTTGTTTGCAGCCCAAGAGCTCATGTTAGACATCCTCTGCCCCCTCTCGACATCTTCTACACATAAGAGTGTCAACCACCCTCCTTTTGTGCAATCTTTCTGCGGTTGGCAGAATATTAGACATACTCTTCCACACAAAACTTTGATTTTGCTGGGATATTCAGAGACGATAAATAATTCCACTCGTTCTTAGAGTGGTATGAACAACTGGGTTTGTTGGGTGAAAAGGCTTGGGCTGCCACTTTACATCCGCTTTGAACCGAGTATTGACCTCTTTTTATCAAAATTCCAGATTTGTTTATCTTCACGTCGAACCGGCGGTAGTTTTAATACTCAAGATCTGATCAACGTCAACTTCCAAGAAGCATTGTCTTACCAATCCTCATCCCAGTTGTTGTCTCTGTTAATCAAGAGTTTCACTCTAGCATCTCTAGGTAACTGATAGGAGATATAAGCTTGAAGGTAACCGGTCTTGGCAGCCAATTACTGTCTTAGATAGACACTTTGTCTCCTTTGCCAATTACCCATCTGAGTCCCCGACGAAGCACTTCTCTTCCCCACAGAATGCTTCTCCAGATAAAGGATGGGTTACTCCCTACAGTGGCTTTTAGAAAATCTGCATTCTTGAAGTATATAGTCTTTAAAACTCTTGCCACCAGTGACGTTGGATCTTGTATTATTCACCATCATTGTTTAGCTAACAAGGCTTGATTGAACCCTCCAAGTTCCTTAAATCCCATCCCCCAGCCTTCTTAGGTCGGCACAGCTTCCTCCAATCCGCCCAATGAATTTTTTTTCCGGATTCCTTAGATCCCTACCAATAACCAGCCAATAATCTTTGTAACTCTTCGCAGAGGCTCTGTGAAATTTTGAACACGCTCATTGCAAATGTGGGAATCGCTTGGGCCACTTCTTTGATTAGAACTTCTTTCCCTCCAGTAGAAAAAAGGTTGTTGTACCACCCCTTAATTTTCTTCATCACTTTGAACTTTAATTCGCTGAAGAAGCTCTTTTTGTTTCTTCCCACCATTGACGGAAGACCCAAGTATTTCTCGTGCATGGAGACTTCTTTCAGGTTAAAGATGTTTTTGATCATTGTTGCAGTTTGCTTTCTGGTGTTAGGACTGAAGAACAGAGAGGACTTGTCAAAGTTAAAAGCCTGTCCAGAGGCTTTGGCATAGCAATAAAAAATCTCTTTCAAAGCGATACAGTCTCTCGACGAAGCCCTTGAAAAAATTAAGCTGTCATTTGCAAATAGTAAGTGGGATATGGATAGATCTCTGCTGAATCGAACCCCATGGATCTGCTTTGCCTCTTCTTCTTCTTGTAACATTGAAGAGGAGACTTATGCACATATTATGAAGAGGTATGGTGATAGTGGGCAGCCTTGTCTTAACCCACTTTGTGGTTGAATTGCGCCTTTGAGATCCTTATTTATTAAACCAGAAAAAGAAACCTTAGAGACAAATTCATCACCAACTGTATCCACCTGCACGAGAACCCCAATTTTTCCATTGCCTTCTGCAGAAAACACCACTCCACACGGTCATATGCCTTACTTATGTCAAGTTTAAGAGCCACAATGCCATTTTTGCCTCATTTCTTGCATCTGATCTTATGCAAACATTCATAACCAACGATGATGTTATCTGAGATGAGTCTATCAGGAATAAAAGCACTCTGGTTTTTTGAGATAATCCTGTCAAGATAGCTTTTAGTCTTATAGCAATTGTTTTAGCAACAATTTTGTAAATATATTACAGAGAGATATAGGTCTAAATTCAGTCAATTTCATTGGATTTTTGACTTTGGGAATCAAAGCAATGTAAGTGTGATTGAGCTTTGAAATGTCACCTTGTTCATTTAGGATTTGAAGACATGTTTGAAGTACTCCATGTTTAACTGATAGCCAATGTTTATGGTAAAATGCAGCTGAGAATCCATCTGGTCCAGGTGTTTTGGTAGGGCTCATCTGCATAAGGGCAGTATACTCCTCTTCGTCGGTGACGAAAGGTTGATCCATTTGGCTTCGCATCTTCCTATGAATCTTATTCCTAACAAATTTTAAGACTGCATCCACCTTACCAGAAGAGGGTGTTGTTGAGGAGAATAGGTCTTAAAATATCTGCAAGTGATTTGTTCCATCTCATAATCATCTTCTGGCCATACTCCATCACTCTTCATGAATCCTTTAATCTCGTTCTTCCTTTTTCTGGCTGATGCCCGAGCATGAAAAAATTTAGCATTCCTGTCACCCTCTCGAAGCCAAGAAATTCTTGAATTTTGTCTCCAGAAAATCTCCTCGTCATGAAGATAGTTGTCAATTTGAGTCTCGAGTTGCCTTAGCTCATTTGGTTTGGCGTAGTGCCTCCCATTCATTTTAAGGTCTTTTAATTTTCCCATCAGTGAATCCATCTTTGATCTTCTACTCCCAATTTCTTTTAAGCTCCAGCCTTTCAGTTTGGTTGTGCAATCCTTGAGTGTGGCATTGAACTTTTGCACCAAATCTTGACTATTCCAGTTACTAGTTTTTCTCCAGCATTGTAATACAATCTCCTTGCACTTCTCATAGTTGCTCCAAGTGTCTTCATAAAAGAATCTAGGTCTCCCTCTGAGCTTATTTTGCTGCCCTTTCCTAGCCCCAGCTTCCAAAAGGATCGGGCAGTGATCAGAGCACCAAGAATCAATATGCCGCACATTTGTTACCTGAAAATTATTCTGCCATTCCGTATTGCCAACAAAACAGTCCAATCTTTCTTCAACTAACTGGGCGCCAAATCTCATATTAGACCAAGTGAACATATAGCCACTCCAACCCAGATCCGTCAATCCACAATCATTTAGTGCCTCTCTGAATTCGGGCATTTCGTACGGGTCTCTCGGTCTCCTCCCTCTTTTTTCATTCGGGTTCAAAATCTCATTAAAATCCCCACTACACACCTATGGAAGTTTAGACAAATGCGAGAGTTTCCTTACCAGATTCCTAAGTGTGCATTTTCTGCCTGCACTCAGGGTGTCCATAGATCCCTGTGTATCTCCACCACTTCCCATTTTCTGGTTTAATGATTGCATCAATATGGTGTCTGCTAAAAGATGTAATTTGGAGATTCAATTCGCTATTCCACAACAATGCTATTCCCCCACTCAATCCTACACGATTGATTGAAAGACAATGGTCAAACTTTATCTTATTCTTAACTACTTCAACTTGGTGTGCCAGTAACTTCATTTCACAAAGAAAAATGATGTTCGGCTTATTCAACTGGAGAATTTTGCAGAGTCCTCTGAGCGTCCGGGGATTCCCCAAACCCCAAACGTTCCAGCTGAGTAGTTTCATGGCTTCCGGCAGGGCTGTTCAACAGCCTCTGCCGATATCTCTGATTGAATTGTGGCTGGGCCACTTTCCACCTCAAACACCCTTTGTGATTCCAGGAATTGAGAGGGGTTTTGTGTTTCCGACTTACTGGTTTCTTCCGGTTGAAGCGAATTTGAGTTTGTAACCATACTTCTCTTCGCCAGTGACTCCTCACGAGCTCCATCCTCAAGTTTCCTTTTCTCAGTCTTCAACAAATTTGCTTTAGATTCGACCTCTGTCCCGTCTCTTGCTTTAGCTTTCCATTTTCTACCTGGGCCCTCAACTGTTCTCGCCAGGTCCATAGTTTTTCCTGTTATTTCCTTTTGACTTCTATCAGCTACGTGGCCTTGAATTTTGTGGGTTTTGGCCTCATAATATGGTGGGTCCAGCTGGGTTTTTTCCCTCTCTTGGGTGGTCTTTTCCACAGTTTCCTCAAACAGATCTTGTTTACCTGCCTCTTTATCCTGGTTTCAAGGTTTTCGAAGGAATTCCCATCAACAGTAACAAAGTGGCTACATGACATCTCTCTCATAGTAGTTTGGGTCTCACACAGTTGTAGGATCCAAACTTCAGTGAGAGAGAGACATATATACCCGAGAAATGGTAGAGCAACTCACAAATTTCCCAACATTTCTCCAGAATGACCATGTATATTGCGTTTTGGTAAAAAATTGTTAAATCCATATTTGAGAAAACCAGTTGCCAAACACTCCCATAAGCTTGCCTTAAATCATTTCCTTCCCATTTCAATTTAGTTGCTCTTGTTGCTCTCTGTCAAAAATCTGAAGCTCTCTCCCAAATCACTTCACCGGCGAAGGGCAAGCAAATCGCAGTCCGTGCTCTCAAACCACTTATCTGGCGACCAAAAAATTGAAGCAACACGCAGAACCGCCCTTCACCGAGCCAGCCTTTGCAGTAAGCAACTCCTGAATATTTTTCTTTTTTTTGTCCGGTAATGATTCCAATTCATTATGCTAATTTAATTTTCCAGTGTGTTCCAGACATCTTCATTCAAATTGTTAATTTTAATTTTAATTTTTTGTTGAAATTTGCTTATTGCTTGCTGGCTTGGTCTTCATTATGCTACGTGATTCTTTATGTAAAGAGCAGAAGATTTGATTTTTTTATCTGAATATTTCAAAAATCAGTAATGTTAATTAGCTTGTGGTGTTGAAAAAAGAGTATTGAAGACCCGGGACATTACTAGTGGATCCATTTATATCTATTTCATCTTTCATGTTGTGTTGAGTTGGAAAAGAATAGCCAGCATGACTCATATATGGTGACCATACTGCCTTAATGTATGTAAAATTGCTAGGTTGAATTACTTTGTCAAATAGGTGAGTTTATGTGGATTATGTTACATAGTTTTGATTCAGTGCTGAGCATTTTGCAAAAATGAATATTGATATATGTTACTTTATTGCTTGATGAAATGAATATATAAGTTTGTTGTAGCTTGAAAATATGCTTGTGCCTAAGTAGTGTAATTAAGTTAAATAGTGGATGAAATGATTCCAGACTTTATTTTGCTAGTAAGGATTCCACGGCATCATTTTGGACAGGAAAGTTTGATTAAAATGTGTTGATTTTCATTTTTCAACACCATTCTAGACTTCATTTTGTGTGTCCCGATATTGATATTCTATGTATTATTATTTGATACAGGCGTCATCTATATTAGGAGCTGACCGAAAATGAAGAATTTAGAAATAGAAACTGAAATTGAAGAGGATGATGGTATAGGTGTCCATATTAATGAACTGATGATAATGACGATGATGAACCAAAGACAGATATGATTTTTGATAATGCTAATGATATGTTTAGTATTACAAAGAATATGGTAAACGAAAAGGGTTTCCAGTAGTGCGGAGAAGTAGTAGAAAATGGGGGTGATGGGAATGTTAGATATGTGACATTTGCTTGTGGGAGAAACGGCTTGTCAAAACGAAATCGAGTAATATTTTAAGCCCCAACCAAATTCAAATTGGTTGCAATGCTAAAATTTGTGGATGTGTAGATGAAGTTGGAAAAATGGAGGGTTCGAACTATAGTTCTTGAGCACAACCATGAATTATTATCTCCATCAAAGTCTAAGTTTTCAGATGTAACCGTAGCATCAATATACATGCAAAAAGGAAACTTGAGATAAATGATAGAGCTGGAATTAGAGTTTCCCAAAGTAGTAATGCTCTTGTTATTGAGGCTGGTGGGGCATGATAATGTTACATTTACGGCAAGAGATTGCAGAAATCATGTTGACAAGCAAAGAAGACTACAACTTGGTGAAGGAGATGCTGCAGCTTTACAAAATTATTTGATGAAAATGCAAGCAGAAGACGATAGGTTTTACTTTAGCTTGAACTTAGACGATGAAGGTCGATTAAAAAATATATATTGGGCTGATCCGAGGAGTAGGGCCGCCTATAAATCTTTTGGTGATGTTGTTACATTTGACACCACATATCTAACAAATAAGTATGACATGCCATTCGCTCCATTTATAGGAGTTAATCATCATGGTCATTCTATATTGTTAGGATGTGGATTGATATCACATGAGGATACTGATGAAAACGTTTACATGGTTATTTAGACATGGCTATCTTGCATGTCTAATGTGGCACCTATTGGATTATTACTGACCAAGATAGGGCAATAAGAAAACAATAGAGATTGTTTTTCCTACGACTCGACATCGATGGTGTTTGTGGCATATACTGAAGAAAGTTCCTGAAAAATTAGGATGTTATAATCAATATTATGCAATCACTCAGTTATTATATTGCTGTTTATGATTCACAAACTGTTGCACAATTTGATGAAACTTGGCAGCATATGCTTGTACAGTATGATTTGGGCGGTAATGAATGGCTCAGTGGGTTTATATCATGAGAGACATTATTAGGTTCCATGTTTTCTGAAGAACAGTTTTTGGGCAGGCATGTCAACCACTCAACGTAGTGAAAGTATGAATGCATTCTTTGATGGGTATGTTAACTCAAAAACAACATTGAAATAATTTGTTGAGCAATATAGCCCATGCTTTGCGGAGTAAAGTTGAAAAAGAAGTAAGTAAAGATGTTAAGTCACTTTCACAACAACTTCCATGTGTAACAGAATATAAGATGGAGCAGCAATTGCAAGAAGTGTATACCATTTCAAAGTTTAAAGAATTTCAGCAAGAGTTAATTAGAACGATGTACTGCGAAGTTATCAATTCAGTGGGATCAGAACATGAAGTAAGAGAAGATGTGAAAGTTGGTGATGGGAAAAAGAACTTTTTTTAAAGTTTACTTTGAAAAAGAGAAAGGGTAATTAGTTGTAGTTGTTCAAGGTTTCAGTTTAGAGGAATTCTCTGCAGGCATGCCATTACAACCATGATACGGAATGATATAGAAGTACTTCGGATAAATATATCCTTGGAAGATGGCGAAAAGATGTTCGAAGATGCCATAGTAGGGTGAAATTTGCTATGACATATGGAGTTCCACGATGAACAATTGAGATATGACAAAATATGTGCTAATATCGCTAAAGTCGCAGATATGGTTGCAGGAGATATTGAACGTTCTAATTATGTGTTAGATTGGATTGAGAATCTGTGGAAGATTATCCAAACTAAACTTTGATGACAAAACAGTTGTTAATTATGGAAAAAGTTGTTGTAACACAGTTGGAAGTTCTGAGACTGTAGTGGAAAGCATTCATGATCCTGAAATTACTCGTGGTAAAGGTCGTCCTCGCAGTCGTAGGATACCATCCATAAAATTTAAGAAATCTAGAAAAAAGAAACATCAAGGTTTCAACACAGGTTAGTTTAATTTTGTTAAGTCAATTGGTATTAGTAATTTATTTGAAATCTTATATTCATACAAAGTGATTAACAGGCTGAACATGTGAATGATCAATTACATTCTACTGAAATACCAACAGAAGCTAGCAACGTGCTCCCGGTAAATATTCAATATTATAATTTTTTTCATTATAGTCTTTAGTTACCTTTAATTTGAGTTTGCATGCAGATTCAACATATTCCTACACCACTTGTTCCTGTCATTTCACCGTACGTTAATATGGTATGTATGTATGTTATGTTATTCCGAAAATTAATTGTGAAATGGTTGTCTGATTCATTTGTAATATGTAAGATGCACGAGGTTTTTATGAAATGAAGATTCTGAAGTTACTTGCAGCAGATATGAAGGTTCATTGTTTCCTGCTTGATTTTGCATGCCAATGGGTAACAATGTTGATCAGTGGTTAGTTTTTGCATGGATTTAGAAATAGAGTCAAGAGATGTCCTCGTTTGGTGTAAATTTGTTGAATTCAAGTTCCCTTTATATGTACATAAACATCTGGATATTTGCTTGCTTACGTTTTAAACTTTGATTATCATTCAGAGAAATATGCAGAGGTGCTTTTGTTGTATTCTATACGTTACCGAGTGACCAAATGCCTTATGAAGCGTATTTAATTGTCATTTCTTTTGTGTTAAAAAATGGGTCTATGGGCATATGTTGTTGGTCACGGTTCCATGATAGCTCCCATTTGAACACTTGTATGGCATTTTCACTGACCAGCTGTAGTCTTTAATGCAATAATAGACATATTACCCATTGGTCTATTGATTGCAAAACCAAATCCGGACAAAATCAATTTGAACCATTCACACAACAAACCACAAAACAGAAAGTTTACTTATATCGGATGCAATGAGAACAAACAAATCAAAATCTTTGCAAGTAAAATATCATATCATACCATTACATGTCAAAGAGTACTTATGAAACATGATTTAAATTTCATAACATATTATAAATATAATACATAACAGTAGGAAAATAATTATTTCTGATGCGTATTTTTCAATGAGACTAAGTTGTCGATTTCCTAGTTCATCCTTAATCAACTTCCGGATTTCAACTAGTTTATCCCTAATCAACTTCCGGATTTCACCTAGTAAAATGTCATTACAAGGTTCGTGACTCTTTTCATTTTCTACCCATTGATCATCATCATCCCAGTCAAAGGCCAGACAATCCTTGCATTTCCAAAACTTCCAATTTGGATTCTTTGCTGTAGTTGAAGTCCATATTTTTTGGTATCCGTTGGGGCATTTGTGACATAGTCGCCGTTCCAATGAATTTGTGCTTGTGCTAGATGACATTATAATTACAAATAAACTGAAAAATACATAACACTGAATCAAGATATACTGAGATAAAATATTCAAGTTGTACATATTCATCAAAACAATAAAAGTAACAGCAAACAATATTCATTTTTGAAAAATGCTTAGCATTGAATCAAAGCTGCAACCTTCCATTTTTTCAAGCTAATAGCAAATAGTATATACTCATTTCCACATAGCAATAATACTAACAACAAACAAAGCAATATTCATTTTTGCAAAATACTTAGCACACCAAATACTAAAACTAGTAACAAATGGATTCTACAAAGAAGCACTCAGTTCATACACACACCACCACTTACTTCTTTGCTCCCCCACAAAAATGGAGGCGGGAAGCAAAAGTTTCTGAATCATTTTCAATGACAGCCCCTGATCCGAAAGATTTTCTTCAGTAATAAGACATATGTATAGAGTAATATTTGTGATAAAAGATTAGATCTTGCAGCTACAAATTTCTGTAAGCTACTGAAAAAGATACCGGGAATTCAAGTATAGCATGAAAATAGCAAGCACAAATATATGAAAATATGGGAGTGGATATCAATATCAATGGGGGGGGTATTAAAAATATCCAAATCCACAGAAACATTGTTTTGATCCCATAACATGGATGTCCGATCAGTCAAAGGTGCTCCAGGTAATTCCCAATCAACATATATGTAAATGGATCCACTAGTAATGTCCCGGGTCTTCAATACTCATTTTTCAACACCACAAGCTAATTAACATTACTGATTTTTGAAATATTCAGATAAAAAAATCAAATCTTATGCTCTTTACATAAAGAATCATGTAGCATAATGAAGACCGAGCCAGCAAGCAAATGGGCAAATTTCAACAAAAAATTAAAATTAAAATTAACAATTTGAATGAAGATGTCTGGAACACACTGGAAAATTAAAATTAACATAATGAATTGGAATCATTACCATACATCAAAGAAAAATATTCAGGAGTTGCTTACTGCAAAGGCTGGCTCGGTGAAGGGCGATGCTGCGTGTTGCTTCAATTTTTTGGTCGCCGGAGAAGTGGTTTGAGAGCACGGACTGCGATTTGCTTGCCCTTCGCCGGCGAAGTGATTTGGGAGAGAGCTTCAGATTTTTGACAAAGAGCAACGAGAGCAACTAATTGAAATAAGAAGGAAAATGACTTAGGGCAAGCTTATGGGAGCGTTTGGCAATTGGTTTTCTCAAATATGGATTTAACAATTTTTTTACCAAAACGCAATATACGGGTCTTCTGGAGAAATGTTGGGAAATGTGTGAGTTGCTCTATCATTTCTCTATATACCGGCACATAATATAATTTTTCTGGGTTAGGTGGTAATCTCCAGCTGTAGCATTGGTAAACTCATTCAAGGGTTTTAGCTTTTGCATAGGTTCTTGTGCCCCGTTAGGAATCTAGTTTGGCTCTAACGGGTTCTCTGGTCTCTGATCATCCCCCTTCCTAGAATGGCCATGGAGTATTCCCTCTGCATAAGTTTCCTTAGCTTGGTCACTTTTGTTTCTAGCTTTACCAACTCTTACTTTGTCTGCCATGACTGTTGCTTGCATCCAGATTCCATAAGAGAATTTGTAACAACTTCGCTCAGAGGGTGGCATTGCAGTATACTCTGGACATTCTCTATGGAGATGCCCCACACGCCCACATTTGAAACAAATCTCTGGCAGTTTCTCGTAAAAGATTGGAAGAACAATGCTGGAATTTGACTGGGGATGTTCTATTCTTATTCCATTCTTCAAGGGCTTTGTGATATCCAGCCTAACTCGGATTCTAAGGTATTTCCCCATGTAGTCACTGTTCCCATTTTGATCTACCTCCAACACATCTCCCACCTTGCCTCCAATGATTCTAGCTATTTCATTGCTCATACACATCACTGGTACATTATGGACTTGAATCCAGAATGAGGAGTACTAAAAATGTAATTTCGAGATTTCTCCAATGCCCTCAAGCTCAGACAAGGCTACCAGCGCTTTGTCGAAATGCCAATGACCTCTAGCAAGGATCATTCTTCTATCAGCATCAGAGGAGAACTTGAGGATAAAGATGTTGCTCCACATGCTCTCCACTTTTACTTCCTGGAGAGTTCTCAAATACTGTTGAACCAGGTTCCTGAACGCGTCTATGTTCACACTCCTTGTTGTGAGGATTTTTGCTGCAACGCAAAAAGCAACCATTTTTTCCTTTTTACTGTGAAGATCTCCCTATAGTGTTACTGTGTCATTAACGTCCTCGTCTATGGATAAGGATCACATATCTTGCTCAAAGCATCAGCATCCATCATATTAGGGCAGTAACAGAGTGATTGAACTCTCACCTGCAGCTTGAAAACACTTCAACCCACCAACTAAAGCACCGAGAGACTGAATGAGAAACTACTGACTTATTAACTTAATAACACCCAAACAGGAGCCAAACGCCACCACTCCTGTTGAGCGAAACCAAACCAACTCGGGAGAGTTAGAACCACAACTTCTTCTGGGTTTCTCTAGCGAGCTAGAGTCCTCAGGGAAGAACATAATCTCATGATTTGAAAAACTATGAAATTTAGACTGAGATGGTTCAAGTGTTTGAAATGGTTCAAAAGTGTTAACTTTATTGTTTCTTATATTTTCAGATAAGGCAAAAAGCTTTGTTGACCGATTAGCTGCTTTTGGCTCAGAACATGATATTGGTGGTTAAATTATATATGCATGGACCACTTTGAATTACCATAAATTTTGGACCAACTTTGTATACCTTAAAAATGGACCAAACTTCCTTTCCATGTCAAAAATGCGTCAAATATGCAGGGATGATATTGAATTATCTTAATTTTGGGAGATTTATTTAGTTTTTAAAAAGAACCTTATCAATAAATAAAAAAAAAATATAAAAATTATATTGATAAAATTTCTTTAGATTTATAAATTTAATTTAAATCAAATTTTGATATCCTAACCAACTATACGTGTGGCCTGTGGCACAACCACCTCTCAATATATGTTCAATGGAAGAACACAACTGAAGTGAATCTGGTGATGAAAGAGAAGCCCAAGACCTATCACATGATATACACACTTCACATCACGATGTAAAAATAATAATATCAACGGTAGGAAATTCCCTTATGAGAGATATGTTTTTTAAAAGTGTTTATGGAAAAAAAAAAAAAAAACAATAAGTTGATGGGACATATCTAGGGGTGTCAAAACGAATCAACGAATCGAATCGTATCGAATCCTAAACGAATCGAATCAAAATGTGATGGATTCGTATTCGATTTGTTTATTAAACGAATCGAATACGAATATTCATTTATTCGTTTAGTCAATGATATTATTTAATAAAATAATTTATCATTTTTGATTTACATTAATTCTTCATAAATATATACATATGAAATATGTAATTAATATATTTACTAAAAATACTTCACCAAATATTGAAAATATTACTTTTTCTATAATAATTAGTTATAATTCTCGAATCTTAATTGAAAATTAACAAGAACTAGTAAATAAAAATAATAAACGAATCCTAAACGAAATAACGAATCAATGAGCTTAAATTCGTATTCGATTCGTTTAATAAACGAATCGAATCGAATTGACCCATTTATTAAACGAATCCATTTTTTCAAACTCGTATTCGCTTTAAAGCGAATCGAATCGAACGAATAAACGAATCCTGACCCAAATTGCCACCCCTAGACATATCCACTAAAATAAAAGAATATAACTTTAGCCATTAAAGGGCATTAAGAAGTGTATAAGGGTTACACCTACACCATAAACCAAAAGCTATCTACAAAGACATTCATTCATGTCTATAAAAAGAGGTATTTGACTTCATTTTTCCACATACTTACAAACTTAAGTCTATTGAGAGTTTTCACAAATTTTCCTTAGTTCAAGTTTTGAAGAAAGTAATGTCCCTTCTACAAAAAACAACCAAATAATCCTGAAAGAATATTAGCCACAAGAAATCCGTAAAACATCGAGGCAGAACTAATAAATTCTTAGGACAAACAAATCTCGGCTTGGTTTAAGTTTTCCATCATCATCAATGAATTTCAGGTTTTTCCAAGTCTCTATGTTCATGCTTTAATGATCGCATAATAATAAAAATTTGATTGTATGATGATGTTAAATTGATTAATAACACATTATAGGCACATCAACAACATAGAAACTATGAAAATAAAATGCTGCTTTGAGAAAGAGGATGAATACAAGAACTACCATACAACTAAAACTAAAAGAACTAGATTAAGCATGATAAAGATGGAATACCAAATGAAAGATTGCTGATCTTCTTCGCTCCATTACAGAAGATGGGGGGTGCACTAGTTTCAATTGAGTGAGCTTACTAGGAATTCCCGTTTTCCAATTCGTGGGCTTGGTCGTGTTGAACGCTAGACCGGCAGATTTCTTCAATCTGGCTTGTAACCTCCGCCATTGAAGGGCGGTTGTCGGGATACTGAGTAGTGCAATTAATGGCAAGTTGTAACAGCTGAACCATCTCCTCCTCGACATTTTGGTATCTGAGTAGCTCAAGGTCAAACACTTCAGCGGTCCACTCTTCTTTAACCACAGATTGGACCCATCTTGGGAGGTCCACTCCTTCCTCGTGCAACAAGGCATGTGTAGGAGGCTTGCCTGTAAGCAATTCCAAAAGCAAAATGCCAAAGCTGTAGACATCTGCTTTTTGGGATACCTTGCGAGCATCTGTCACCTCTGGAGCACGATAGCCATCAATTCTGTTTGGGGTGGATGAGGGACTAGCAAGATGAGCTAGGCCAAAGTCGGAAACACGGGCTTCATAGGATTTAGATAGGAGGATATTTGATGACTTGACGTTTCCATGTGAGATTGCAGGACCCTTTGAGTGGAGGTATGCAATTGCTCGTGACGCTCCAAGAACAAGGCCAGACCTGGTTTCCCAATTTAATGGAGTCCTACTAGCTCCTCTGTTTCCTGTAGTTAGAAAATAAATGATTGCATATTATATCAAAGAAAGAGATAAACATTCTACCGCTTAGAATCAAAAACAGAGGGCTAAAAACAATCAAATACAAAATATATAAACTCACAACTCAGAACATAAAAAATTTTCACGAATGCAAAACTTCTGCATTAGGGGTTCCTGCCTTTCTGGTGCAACTAAGACCAAACTGGAGAAAAGTAAAATGCAGTTAAGATGACTTAAAAATTTAATTGTCTGAGGATCGAATTAGCACTTTAAATTTCCAAGTAGATACTGAATGTAGGTACAGTCAATAGTAGTTTCTAATTAATTTCAGATTATACGATGTTTTACTGTCTACTTTTCCTTTCGGCATATTTTGCATAGCAAGGACAGAAACATGCTCCCATGCCGGAGATCTCATCATTATTATTTTCTTAAAACCTTGGCATATTATTGGCACACATGTAACAACTAATAGCTTCAATCACTGAACACAAAATACACAGAAGTTAGCCATTGTAGCAGTCTTTTAACCTTTTCAGTTAAATCCAAAATCTAAAAATCTCATAATGTTATTAGAAAAAGCCATGAAACATTAGATTAACGACATGAAACTATAACAACACTATCAATTTAAATTCACTGATGATGTAAATCATATATCGGCAAGCACACTGTAAAATGATAGTAAAATGTAGACATACTAAGCCTCCATCAATCAACATGACCGACCAAAAAAAACAAAGAACTAGCAATCATAACAACAAACCAAAAGACAAGAAAATTCATAAAACAAAAAAGGGAAAGTAAATACATATAAAGGTGCTCACCATGCAATAGTGCAGATAAGCTTCCCATTGGCATGTAATCATAAACAAGAAGCTTTTCATCTCCGCTGTAATAATAGGCCTGCAATGGGACCAAATTCTCATGATCCATAGATCCCACTACCTCCATCTTCTCCCTAAATTCCTTCTCCGTCACTGTGACATCCTTCAACCTCTTCACACCCACCACAATTCCCATGTTCAAAGTGGCCTTATAAGCTGTCCCAAAAGTACCCTTCCCCAAAACCTCAGCAGACGCCTTAACAAATCTCCAAATCAAATGCCCTCTCCCTTCCGAAAAAAAAAAACACCAACCTCTTTGCCCCGCGACCCTTAGCATCCCCTTTAACTACTCCAGATGAACTAGAACTTGTATTCTCACTATCTCCTACCTGCTTCTCCCGGGGAATCTCAATCTCCATTTGATTAGTCGTTGCGGGGGCCAACATCTTTCAAACTCCATTGCTTATCACCCTTCCTTCTACACAAACAGATTAATAAAACTAGAATAATCAAAAGTCCAACAACAGAACCAATAACAATCCCAGCAATTGCTCCACCGGACAATTTACTCCCACCATCATCAGTACCATTACAAAGCCACTAATGGCTTCCCACAAAGTGAATTTCCTTCAAAAGCACTTGTAGGCAAACGAGCAAACCGTTTAGGGATCGACCCATTTAACTTATTAAACGAAACATTAAATTGCTCAAGTGATTTCAAAGCTCCCAAGTCAGGAACCGTCCCAGTAATTGATTCTCTTGCAAATAAAGAGTCCATAATCTCGTAAATTTATTAAAATCTGAAGAAATCGTACCAGAAAAATTGTTCTTTGCCAAGTTGAGACGAATCAAGTTCCCTAAACTGAACAAGAACCCAGGAATCTCACCATTAAACAAGTTCCCTTGCAAGTACAATTTCCTCAGATTTGAGAGCTTGCTAAAATCTGAAGGTATGGACCCATAAAGAGCGTTAAAACGGAGAGACAAAGTGTGAAGCTCAGTGAGATTGCCAATGGCGACGGGCAGCTGACCAGATAAGCCCATGCCAGGGAATCTCAACATGGTAACTCGTTCATCCGTACAAAAAACACCAATCCATTTGCATGGACTGTCCGAAATATTCCATAACAGAGTCCGGCCGGAAATTGCTGAACGTAGAGTGAGCAAAGCCGCCTTGTCCGAAGCCAGATCTGAGTCCACAGTCGAGAAATTTGTAACAGCCATTACAGCAATGACTGTAACCACCCATTGTAGTAAAGGTTTCATTTTTTATGTTTGTTTTTGCCAGAGTATCGTATTGAAACTTTTTCAATCGCTAGAGACAGAATGAGGGGAAGACAGAGCTTTGTACCGGTAATAAATGAAACAAGTTAGCTACTGGAGAAAACAGTGAGAGATTTGAAATTAAATATATCTTAAATAAAAAATTTTGGTTAAGATTTGAAATTTTTTTTCAAATAAAAAAATTAGATTTAGATTAAAAAATTCATCGGAATTTTAAATTTTTTTTAAGATTTGGGATCTCGAATTATTCAATTTGAGATTCATGATGATTTTTTATCTTCATTCAAATTATCAATTAGAAATTCATAATAATTTTTTCGTCTCAAATAATTACAGGGACTAGACTTAATCGAAATAGGACGTCTCGATTACAATCTCAAATTAAGCCATCGCCCTAATAAAAACCTAGATTCAAATTTGGACTAAGAAACTAGTTCTCATCATATATCAAATCTGGGTAGATTTACTTTGCAAATAATAAAAATTATTAATAAACATGTAATATAATATAATATCACGTCGAGTGATGCTACATTTACATGGTTAGAGTCCATAATTGATATTGAGTAATGTGTTATTGATCAAAATACGCCATGTATTAGGTGGTATTAACTTTATTTTCATAATTAATT